>WBNH01012081.1:536589-693993 GCA_013401255.1 Urocolius indicus | reverse complement strand
TCTGTTTTGGTCCTCTGTGCTGCGAGCACCACACCACAAAAGTGACGTGTGAGGTGTAGATGAGACTTTAAAATTTTACTTTTTTTATATATATATATATATAAAAATATTAAGTACACAAAGGATACTGCTACCTGTTCCTTCAATTTTTTCCTCTTGTCCTTTTTTAACTATTGTGAAATGTGGACATTGTTAAACAATTTAGTCTGTGCNTTGTAATAAACCAAAACTGTTCAAGAGTAAATGTATAGGAAATAGTTGTGTGAATGAGAATGCAAAGAGGTTTTGTAAACTGCATGTGTTGTGTTATTTTCTGAGAAATATTCCTTGTAAATATTGTAGTAATGGTGGATCAGGTTTCAAGAGAAGGAGGAAAGATGTATTACAAAGTGAAATCGGCTATCACACCTCCACCTCAAGATCTGCTGAATTTTCCTACACTCTCTACATAGGAACAGTGATAGAATCAGAGTGATGGGAGCGTTTTCTGCTTGTCAGCAAAGGTAGATCAGGCCTGCATGACCTCGGCTTACAGGGTGATAGCTATGAGGGTTTGAATAGCCCCATAGAAAAGTCCAGCGTGACCCACTGCTGATGCATGCGAATCTTTGAGCCTGAGTATAGAGAGCATCCTGTTTCACTCTCCCCTGTAACCCTGAGCATGGTGGGCTCCTAGCATTAACAAAGAAGATTAGACTTGCTCTTGAGGACAAGCTGAAGCTGTTTTCAGATGCAGTGTGGAGTACCATTTGATGATGAGCCAAGGTACAGTAGATTGTTCTGTGTCTCCTCCTTCTCTGCCACCTGACTGGAAATCTCATGAATGAATACCCTGAACAATTTCAGTTTCAGTGTTTATAACAAGCTAATTATAACTCCACTGGCATTTTGCTGTTGCTAATCCTATCCAGAGTGTTCTCTGAGAAACATTATTCAGGGGCGGTCTAGCTTTATTTTGAGTAATTTTCCAAGCAGCCCATATAGCAATATATATAACTGTTAATTGCTCTTAGTACCTATAATAGGTAAGAGAGGCTTCATTTTTTTCTTCATATAATTGGCAGTTGCCTGTGTACATTATACTACCTAGGATTTTCCAGAACACCCATGGAAGGTATGTACATGCAGGTTTTCCAGAAATGAGCAGAAAGCTTTTCAGCAACCAATGTTCTTTATTTGTATAATTTTACCTTTTGAGTGTTATTGGAATATTATATTGCACACAGTATTGTGGGGCCTGCACAGCACATACCGTGCAGCTAATTAGGAAGCTGAAGATTATTTACAAATTGATAAGGTCGAGAGTTTAGAATTTACTCTGTTTTGGTCCTCTCTGCTGCAAGCATTACACCACAAAATTGTCATGTAGGTTTAAAATATTACATTTTATATATATATATATATATAAAGCACACAAAGGATACTGCTACCCGTTCCTTCATTTTTTTCCTCTTATCCTTTTTTTAACTGTTGTGAAATGTGGACATTATTAAACAAGTTAGTCTGTGCTGAAACTTCTTTTACAAGTGTATCTGGCTTAGCCCCAGTGCACTTCATCTGCTTTGTTTGTATGTAATAGATAAAATTGCAGCTATGGTTTTGATTTGAATTATGTTAAGGCCATCACTAGCACACAGTTAAAAGGAGAGGAAGACATATTTAGATGTTAGTGTCAGAACTCCAAAGGCATATATAATATACAAGGTATGCCAGAAGTTGCAGTCTGAGGCTTGCTCTCTCAGACAGCTTAACTCCTTTCATTACACAGTTTGTTTTCAGTTGTCCTGAACTGGGTTTCTGTTTTCCAAGTTGTTAGAGAAGATTCTCCCTCCTAATTGAGAAGGGCCTGAAACTAAAATGGGGCAAAAAAACTACAAGACTAGCTCAGGGTCTGAAAAATGTCTTATAATGTGGCATATAAAGTGTAGTTATTCTAACTAAAGATGATAGTCAGCTGTATAGTGCACTATACAAATATATAGATGATGGAAGATCAGAAGATAGGAGGCACTTCTTGGAAGCAAAGAATTCATAAATCAATCCAATGGATCCATAACTGCATCTTTTTTAAAAAAGTTTGGGTGTAAATCTCAAATATGTTCTGCAGATTAAACAGAAGCAGCAGGTTTGTAGAAACTACTGAGTAAGGGTTTGTGGCTGGCTTTGCAAGAGATTCAGTGGCATGTGCTCACACTGAGATGAGTCAGTAACTGCAGTTAGTTTGTTGCAGCTCACTAGCTGATTGTGTTCATCTCTGAGACTCCTCCAGTTGTGAAGCTTTGTGGTAGGAGAGGCCGTGCTGTGATTCAAGTTAGTATGTTATGAGTTTCAAAGGAGCACACAAATAGCTGTTGCTGTAGTTCAGCTGAGTAGCTGCAGTGTGATAAGCTGTGGTATCTTGACTGTTAAGTCAAGGTCCCAGAGGCCTTTAGGGCTGCAATATACTTTGGGGAAATGCCATATTCTCTGGTCTCCAACCCTGACATTTTGCAGCAATGTTAAATAATCATGTGCAAGCTAATATGCAGTAACCAAATACAGGAATTTGTTTCTGGGCTCAAATCCGTTGTAAAGCTCCATTGTGGGCTGAAAGAATCTCTGCTTTCCAAGTATTTTTTTTGCAGGAGGCATATGGCAGTTAGCTACCTTACACATTTGGATGTAACCATTGTACAGATCTACCTAACAGTGGATTTAAAATCCATTCTCTACTTTACCCTACACTACTGTCCACCTGCAAAGAAACTATAAGATCTGCAGTTGCTTTGTGAAATAAATTTGTTCAGGCTCCATTTTGTAATGGAAAAGGTAAGCCCAAGGGCTATGAAGTTACTTTCCCAAAGTTATTCAGTGGCAGAAGTAGGATTCACACTCAGTTCTTGATTCAGAGCATAACTAAGCGTCTCTTAGTGGAGACCAGAACACACCTCCCCAACTGAGCATTTCATCTTGGTTAATATTTTTCATCAAGTTAACTGAGCAAAAAATAACTAGCATATAATTTTCACAAATGGTTTTTTAAGGCTTGTTTTCTGTTGTTGCAGGTGAAATAGGATGCTACAGAAAATGTAGGGAAATGCCAAGTTGTCTTTAAAAAAATTAAAACATTTTATTTTGAAAATTTTGTGCAAAATCTGTAACAGTGCTGCTACGTGTGTCATAGTAAGAATGAAAGTAGGTTGTTAATATGATACAGTTTTATTGGATTAATAAATTCAACCCTCAGTCTTGGGCAAAGAATTTGTTAATGATAGCTTAGTTCCCTCCCTGCTCTGTTATTATCTTTATAAGTTCAAGGAAATGATCCCATAGGTTACCTAACTCCTTTCTTTCAAGACTGCTACAGCAATATTTTCCTTTCAAACTTAGTGTGTTTTTGCAGTTATAAGGAGGACTTGGGACATGGGTTTCCAAAGAAACAAGAGTTACTGTCTCCATTAGCTCCTTAGTTTCATGTTCATTCAAGCAAAAGGTATTGCCTCTGGTGACAAACTGGCTTTATTTAGTCAGCTGACAATCTAATTCCAAAGATGTCCTTAAGAAGTCAGGAACTAATTGGCAGTTCAACAAGAAGCTGGGGCTAAATAATTACTATGGATCTGATCTTGAGAGCAGTTATAAACGGGCATTTGTTTTACTGCCTACCTAGTCTTGTTTCTCTCAGTGGGAGGAAAGTGGGGTGCATTCATTAGATCTGTGGTATTTGAGTAAGCACACCTGCCATTTCCCTTTATTCTATCCCATCCCATCCCATCCCAAAAATGGCTTTCAAGATTTAGACACTTCATTAGAGTAGTATATGAAGATATAAAAGGTGCACAAACTTTATATCTCACTGATAAATAAGAACATTCCCATATTATCAGTTTGACATGTTTCACCATAATTTAAAACTGAACAGACAAAGCAAGACCATTAGAGGGAGCAGAAATTTAGGTCTATTTGATGAGGTTTTGTGTTTTAATGTTCTAGGGGCAAGGGGGTTGTACTGTGTTGTTTACATATGCTGTTCTAAATTGCAGCTGTCAGTTTTCATGTCTCTCGTGTGCCTCACCATAGAAAGTAATACAGGTGAAATAATGTGTAGTTGCTTTTGGGAGAACTTTTATGTTCAGTTTTGTAGGCCCACTTTTCTTCTCTCTTCTAGATGAAGACGTTCTGTAATGCTGAAAAGATTTTAATACTAGAATTTTTTACCATTTTCTTTTGACATTTATCTGGAGTATATTTTAAATACAACCTTCTAAGGACTGGTCATTTTGTTGATGCTAGTCTAACAAAATCAGAAGTCATTTGCTAATAACTTTCAGTAGGGAAGTTGAGTGTATCCAATATTTACTTCAACTTCCTCCTATATAATTAATACTGTCTCTTTTTCCTCGGGAGATTTTTGCTTCAACTATTCAGCTGTTTTCCAGTTTATCTTCTAGTACATAATTTGGAAGACCAAGTAACCTTTGTTTTAAAAAAAAAAAAAAGATTCTATGGGATAGTACTTATTTTCTTGCTTTACAATTATATTTAAACTCTTTGAAATCAGAGTTCTTGGTAAGGTATTAGATGTCTGAAAAGAGAGAGTTGGGAATTGCATCTGCCATTGTACTATAATTCAGGAGAAAAAGTTTGTGCATCCATAGCATGGGACAGTCAGATTGGAAATAGAAATAAGATCTCTCAAATGCCAATGTCTTCTGCAGTGGCTCCTGTCAGTGTGTATTGTAGGATTCACTTAGTATTCTAGCAAGCTGCCTGCTTAGTGTGGGACCCAGGATCACACCATCAAATGCAGTGTGATACAGTTTTAGTGTTTGGTCTAGACCTTATGCTTAGTGCTTAGCCCTTATCCCATATAATCTATGCTTTCTGATTTTTAACAGTAAAAGAATATTCATTTTAATAATAGACAGTTCAAGTAGTAACACATTTTTCTTGTCCAGAAATGTTGCTGCTCTGCTAACCTTATTCAATATTAATAGGAAAAGTCAACAGGATAATCTATTATTTGCATGCAGCTCTAAATCTGTGTGACATTTTACCAAAATGGATCTGACAAAGAACAAAGAGCCTGCCTTAAAGAACTTAAAAGCTCTAGTCAGGTTTAACAAGTGTCTTTTGCATGTTATTGCCAATAGATTTCAAGAGAAAAATAAATCAAAGAGGGGAGAGTGTAGAGTAATTAGAGGTGTGCTAAATATGGTGAAATTAGATTGGATAAAAGTATTAAACCTGGATAAAAGTATTAAAGCTGTCAGTTTGGAGAGAAGGTTATGTAGGAGTAAGACATATTAATGCATGATCATCAGAAAGCATCAGACATATGAATAGACCACTAATTATTGAGAATAAAGTAGAAATACAGAAAAAGAAATTGAACCTTGATTTGTCTAATTTATAAATTCTGTTTGCTGTTCACTTCTTTTGGAAGAATAACTCTTGAGTTGGTCTCCAACATCCTTAATTTTACAACACATAGCTTGGTGATGCTTTGTGAATTCAAACACAATCCTCTCTGCATTTTCATTGTTTCCTGTCTATAACTACCCTTTTGAAAACAGAGAAGTACAATCCAGGATTTCTTGTGCTTTTAATAATGGAAGAGGGGGCAAGGGGGCTTTAAGACAAAAAAGAGCAGCACGGAGCCACACAAAACTGCATAAAATTAAATCAGGAATAAGGACTAAATAAGTTTCTTCAGAAGTCTTAAAAGTAATGTATTGTCCTGTACACTTACTCCACGGTACTGTAACTGAATGGGGAATCTACTCAAATGAAACCTTTAAAGAGGGTCACAAATGTGAAAGTCAGGAGGAAAATATCTTAATTGATTGTATTAGAATCAAGAACATTGCAATTGTAAGATACTCTGCATCCCACAATGTAAAGTGTATGAAAGCAATGTACCCTCGTGGCCAAGAAGGCCAATGGCATCCTGGGATGCATCAAGAAGAGTGTGGCCAGCAGATCAAGGGAGGTTCTTCTCCCTCTGCCCTGGTGAGGCCTCATCTGGAGTCCTGTGTCCAGTTCTGGGCTCCCCAGCTCAGGAGGGACAGGGAACTGCTGGATAGAGTCCAACTCAGGGCCACCAAGATGATCAGGGGACTGGAGAATCTTCCTTATGAGGAAAGGCTGCAGGAACCAGGGCTGTTTAGTCTGGAGAAGAGGAGACTGGGGAGTATCTCATTAATATTTACAAGTATATAAATGATGGATGTCAGGAGGTTGGCACATCTCTTTTTTCTGTGTTTTCTAGAAACAGGACAAGGAGTAATGGGATGAAGCTGGAATACAAGAAGTTCCACTTAAAAATAAGAAAAAACTATTTCCCTGTTGATGTGAGGGAGCCCTGGCACAGGCTGCCCAGGGAGGGTGTAGAGGCTCCTTCCTTGAAGGTCTTCAAGACCTGCCTGGACATGTTCCTATGCGACTTGATCTAGGTGAACCTGCTTCTGCAGGGGAGTTGGACTAGATGATCTGTAAAGGTCCCTTCCAACCCCTACCATTCTATGATTCTATGATAAAGTTCTGGTGGATGTTGATGGATTAATTGAGATTTGTTCTATGAACTTTGTCACTGTACCATTGTTATGGTCTTCTTACCTGGACTCAACAGAAAGGCTGATAATGTGATGGAAACTAGAATAAATCTTCTCCAATGCTGAAAAGCATGGAGATTTCAGCTGGGATCCTGAGATGTTGGCATTTTTAAGGCATATTTTTAAGGCAAATTTTCTTTTTAACAGACACCATCAGTCATTAAAAATTTCTTTGGAATTTCACATTCTATTTAAGAAGCATGCCAGAGAAACAACTATCACAATGTTCTGTAATATTCTTTAGCAAGTAAAGCCCAAATCTACTGAACTTCATAGAGCAAGACAATTACCTTCTTTTGTGTGTATTTCAAATCAAAATGAATGTAATCAGTTTAGCCTTTTCCACCCACCTCTTAATGTCAGCTTCCTGAAATTGAACAGTGTCATAATTATAGAATTTTTTAATCTGTTTACATTTTTCAGTAACAAAACTCCCTAACTTTCCTAGGACAGAAAGGAACTATAACTATTTTTGAAGCCCAGATATCCCTCTCTAAAATAATTTTAGAGTTCATTTTAACACATTAATTTCCTGTTAGAAAAGCAAACAATCATGAAAAAAACAAATGGAAAACTCCTCACATTCAATAAGTGTTGAAGTGATGATAGTGAAATCTGTCTTCATTCATCTAATCTTCTGTCCATAAGGCCATTTAAGAAAGTGTTCTTTTTCCAGAGAGGGCTGTTTCATCTATGTCCTAAGTCACATTACTTTTAAGGCCAAGCAGCTCATGTTTTCAGAAGAGCTCTATTGTCTGTGGGTTACTGTCATCCTCTTTTTAATCAATGTTAAGGTTGAGGTTTAGTAAATGGACTGGTATAACAGTTTCTGCCCTAGAAGCTGTACTTTCTTCTTAATGTTTCCCTTTCATCCACTGTGCTCTTGAGAACTTCTGCATTATGCTGCTAGTGTTTCAAGGACAGTCCTTGTAATTACAGCAGACCAGCTTGCTTGGAGCAGAAGAAGTTTGTACACTCACTGACTGGCATTTACACCTTGCTTAATGACAGGCAATACCAGACTTCACAGCTGACATGAATTATGTAACGTGATGGAAAGTGAAGGACCTCCCTGTGGAAATACATCACACCACACCTGAAGTTAAGCAGCGAGTTCTCACTGAAATGCTTGTTACTCTGGAGAGTTGGTAGGCTTGACCCCAAGAGCTTGGCTGTAGCAGGTAGGGAGAGATGACCCTGCAACAGTGACAGAAACTATTCTCCTGCATGTGGATTCTCAATATCATGGTATGTCATATACAGTAGCAGGAAGTGCAGGAAGATGCTAGCAGAAGGAAGCCAAAGCAGGGGAAATCTCAGCTGCTAGGAAACATTGCTTTCAGTAAAATTGTTACTGAAAGTAATCTTTAAGTATAGTTAAATGTAAGCATTGCCATTTTTATCCTGAAATGTTGATATCCATACATACTGAAATGGTAATTTACCCAAAATGTAACAGAAAAGAAGGTTTGTTATGATCAGTCACAGTTCTTTAGACAATCGGGTTCACTGCTGCTTCAAGTTATGTATCTCCATTTACTGACAGAATTTTACCTGCTCATGGTGATAAGAAATTTGGCCTTTACTATTTAAACTTCAATGACAAGATGATAAATGGTATGGGTAATTTTAATTTTATATTTGAAAAGTGAGTTTACAATAATGATATTTGCAGGGTGGATGCTGATTGAGTCTAGACGTAATGAAATCATATTCCCAGACATACTGTTGTCAGGCCTGGATTTAAAGACACAGTAAGGGTGGAGGTGTGCAAGCAATATGAGGTGTCAGAGTGGAGTTTCAGTTTTGCTGAACTCTTGACCAAAGGGAGAGAACAGGAAATATGTGAGAGCATTCATAGGAAGAATACTTCTGTCTAAGAAAAGATCAGTGATCAGTGGCAGAGATGTGGAACAGTTGTAATTAACAGCTGAAGAAAGAGTAAACAGGCCTAAAATTCAAGTTGCTACTTAGTCTGGGCAAGTTTGAATCCCAAAAGCAGGAAATTAAAGACACTGGATGTCAGAGAAGCGGGATGAAATAAAACTGAGGGCAAATAGTTTAAAACATTTTATAACGGCACATAACTAACCTGTGGAAACCTTTTTGGAAAATACAGTGATTAGAAAGCTTAGTAAGAACAACAGCAGTCAACATTTCTATTAACATGTGTCCTGTTCAAAGCCTGGACAATAAAAATTTAGCTGGAAAGCTTTAGACTTTCAGTCATAAGCCAGCCTTTTCATGACAGGGCATTTATCTCAAGGACTGATTATTACATATTTATTCCTTTATTAGTCATTATTACAAAGTCTGATTTATCTTGTTGAAACTGACAAGTTGGACCTTACGCTGTTAGTTTAGCCCAGTCAGGCAATACCCTTGTTGTGATATGTTTGCACAAAATCCAGAATCTTCAAAAATCAGGACTGCAGGTCCAGGATATGTATACTCCACAGCCTTTGCTTCCTTATTCATTCAGTTTGGACAGATACCAAAAGATTTCTGAAACTCTTTGTTGTCTGCCAGTGAAGAAATGATAGGCTTAACTCTACAAACCATGCTGTATTTGCTTAATGTCTCATGAGCCTGTTCAGCTTGGAAGGAAGCATTAGAACAAAGCCATACTGTCCTTTGTAGAGGAATGGGGAAATGTTAGTTATGTGTGCTACCGTGCTGACAAGGCTTGACTGTGACATTTGACATTGACCAACATAGAGCTTTTGTCATACTTCTGGGAATACCAATAGTCCCAAGTATTTCTGCATGAATGAGTGCAAACTATTCAACTCGGAAGTGAAGTGGTTTCAGAGAAGTATGGGGTTTCACGTTTAGTGTGCCACTTAACCCCAGCTGCTGCTTTCGGTGAGGCTTTTTGTGGGGGTAACGTGGCTGCATGACTTCTGGACTATAATTAGCAGCGTTTTAGGAGAGCAGACAGTGCAAACATGATACCATACTGCTCACAGGGATCTGTCCCAAGTATTCACAAATGTGTATGGGTTTTACATATGAAGAAATTTGTGTGCAATCACCTTGAAAATACCCTTTCGTGTGTAACAGTCACTGTCAGTCATACAGCTTTTTCACCAAGTCAAGTGAAGTCAGATAAATTTGTAGAAACTTTTATCCAGCGTGGACTGAAAAAAAAAGCCTCTACATTGACTTGAGTGGTTACTTGTTGTTTTGAAATGTCTTTTTCTCTGTTTGCCAGAGAGCTGTCTAGTAATGTAGGTCCAGGGGGAATTTTCAGCTAAAATAAGAACCCAAGATCTCTTTGAAAGTCAAATGTAATATTAACATCATGCAGTTGTGGTTAATTCTGTAAAATGGTTAAAATCCTTTCTTGAGGCAAAGCATATTTAATTATTGCTCCCAAAGCCCTCAAGAATATGCAATATGCAAGGAGAATTCTGATAGCTGCGATTTGCCAGGAAAAAACCCTGTGCTTCCAGACTATCAGACAAAATCCTAAAGTAGATACAATTCAATATCTTGTTTTGTAGTCTCTAGGAGAAGTCTGAGAGAGTAGATGATGTTAGGATGGTCACATGCAAAAAGAGAAAGCCTGTTAGGTGCAGCTGTTTAATTTGTTCCTTTATAACAGAACATGAGGACACTCAAAGATAAGAAGAAGCTGTTTTAAAATGAAATTGCAGTAACATTCAAACACAATTAATCATCTAGAGAAGGTTTGTTACAGTTTTCAATTAGTCTTGTCCTTTAGTGATAAAAAAGAGGACACTTAAAGCAAAAAGATAACAATTGTTAAATCAGGAAGGTAAGAAAGTAGATTACGCAAACAACATTAATGCATTTGCAGCAATCTCAGGTCCACAGCCTGTTATTGAAGCAAATAGCTTAGTAATTCTTTTGAAAGGTGTCAGAGTGAGAATAGTGAAAGTACTTAAATTAATTGAGATTATGGAAAAAAATCTAATTTTGTTCAAAATAAACTGTATTATAGATTCATTTGTGCTGGAAAAATAGGTGATGTTTTCCTCTCAAACATCAGCAATAAACACTATTATAAGCAGAATACTGGGCCAAATAAGGGAGATGCTGATAACTTCCTCTGCCCTTCCTGATCATTGTTTCTAACTGAGCTTGCTCCAAAGCTTGTTTATAGTTCTGAGGTTGAATCAAACACTTAGAGGTTCTCACTGGCTTTGGTTCTGCCTGAAGAGCTCTTACCAGCATCTGAAGCCACCTGTGCTTAGACCAGAAAGCCCACTTCTAAAAGCGAGTACTGCTGAGTTCCTCATGCTCATCCTTCAGGTGGGCATGCTGGCAGTAACTGGTTAACTCTTCATACTTCATTTAGAGTAAATTGGTATCTGTGCTGTCCCTGTGCATCTTGTTCTAATCCAATCTAAGAGTCCTGCACATTGCAGAAAGGTCAAATACATAGACACAGAATCACAGAATCTCAAGGGCTGGAAGGGACCTCAAAAGGTCATCCAGTCCAACCCCTCTGCCAGAACAGGACCACCTAGGGTAGGTCACATAGGAACTTGTTCAGATGAGTTTTGAATGTCTCCTCTTCCAGTGCTCCCTCGCCCTCGCAGTGAGGAAATTCTTCCTTGTATTTCTTTGGAACCTCTTATGTTCCAGCTTGTACCCATTGCCCCTTGTCCTGTCATTGGACATCGCTGAGAACAGCATGGCTCCATCCTCCTGACACCTGCTCTTTATATACTTGTAAATGTTAATGAGGTCACTCTTCAGTTTCCTCCAAGCTAAAGAGCCCCAGCTCCCTCAGCCTTTCATCGGAAGGCAGATGCTCCACTCCATCATCTTTGTGGCCCTACACTGAACTCTTTCCAGCATCTTCCTGTCCTTCTTGAACTGAGTTGCCCACAGCTGGACACAATATTCCAGATGTGGTCTCACAAGGGCAGAGTAGAGAGGGAGGAGAACCTCTGTTGACCTACTGCCCACACTTCTTCTAATACTGCCCAGAAGGCCTTTGGCCTTCTTGGCCATGAGAGCACATTGCTGGCTTGTGCTCATCAGGACCCCCACGTCTCTTTCCCCTACACTACTCTCTAAGAGCTTTTTCCCTGACCTGTAATGGTACATGGGATTATTCTTTCCCAGATGCAACACTCTACACTTGCCCTTGTTGAATTTCATTAGATTTCTCACAGTCCTAGAAACAGAGAACATTTATTGCTTATTTTGACTTTGTTTGTTTGTTTGGGATTTTTAAAGCGAGGTTCAGGTATTGACTTTTACACTAAAACGTGCTTAGTTTTTGCTTAGGTTCAGACCGCTGTTTGTCAGACCAAAATAATGTGTGATCTGTTCACACCTATAACCTTTATCAGTGGAAACTACCTGCTGCTTTGCCGTAATCTTCAGAGAATTTGTGGATGATGGTCAATCAGTAAACAAATCCTGTCATGCTATTGGGCAAACCACATATCTTCCTGTGCTTGGAATAGTCATTAAGAGATCTGTCTGTCCTTGAATGAATTATTTATAGTAAAGGTAAAATATGTACAGAACCGGAGTTTGTGAAGGTTACTGCCAGCCTGACTTGATGTTCATGCCGTTTGTTTTATCTGTGGGTCAGGATCTGTGTATACTACTATTGGGTGCAGTTCACTCAAAAGAGCCACTTTACCATTGTCAGAATCAGATTGCATACAGTAATCACTTCACGGAAACCACAAGATCTTTATGCCTTAATCTGAAATGTGAAGGAAGAAAACAAAGATCAGAGAAGAAAAAACATTGAGCAAGGCTGCAAATCGTTTGAATTAAGATAAATAGGCAATACAGCATGTGACTGGCCACTAACAGTAATTTCATTTGGTTTACTTAGGAAAAAGAAGAATGGAGAAGAAGAGCAGCCAAAGTCCTCTCTCAGTAATCAGTACCGAATTGTTACACCCACTTTCCAGTACAATATGGACTACAAGAAAGTTGGCAAGTGTATTATTATAAACAACAAAAATTTTGAAGACAAAACAGGTAATGTTCTTCCTTTGATGAAACTCTTTACAGACTTCAGTATCTTTATACTTTCATTAATCAGTAAGCATTTTATTTTTAGGACATGGAATTTTAATGAAGGTACTTCTCTCTTTTGTTAGATAGTTGTTACTACAATTTATTCCTCTTCTTTAACACTTACATTAGAGCAGCTCTTTGCAACTTCTTTGCAGTATGTGTTTCAAAGAGCATGTCACCTTGCTCTATCAACTTTAAAGTAAACCTTTGTCCCAGAGTTTAAGATTATGTTGTTAAAATGTGAACTTTGGCATCCACAGCCCATATTTTAACTTCTCTGTCCCTGAGCTACAGCCATGAGCTACAAAAAGCAGCAAACAGAAGGGAGCTACAAAAGTTAGGACAGTTTCAACTGGGCTCTGGTCATAGTCTTGCATTTAACTTTTCAGGCCGTGTGCAGTTTCAAAGCAGACAGATACTTGTGGTATAGTCAACTTTATAGGTCTTCTCCTATAGGCTTGGCAGACATGCTAAGTGAAGTGTTTACTCCAAAGAATTTACATCAGTTTCTTTTCTGTGTTTAATCTTTCCAACAGTTTTCTCTTGGGGTGCTTTATGCACGTGTAACATGGCGTAAGCAAAAGGAGATAGACTCATCCTCAGAGGTCCTATGTTGCAAGGTGCTGGACACATGCCTACATTTTTCAGGATAAGATCATGTTTAACGTTGAGCCTGGTATTATTTTGCATTAAAATGAATCTCACAATCTGTTCTCAATGCCGAGAATTCTGCTTGAGGGTCGTTTGAAACTCGTGTCCCCGTGACGTTGTTTAGATTTATGAATTATAAACCTAAAAATTTACCTTTGAACACGTGAGTTATTTTGAACTGTGGAATGTGCCAATCAATCGTGTTCTTTGTTTTCTGCCAGGAATGGGTACCCGCAATGGCACTGATAAAGATGCTGGAGATCTAGCTAAGAGTTTTAGAAACTTAGGTTTTGATGTTTACACCTACAATGACCGAAGCCGTGATGATATGGAAAAATTACTGAAGCGAGGTAAAAATTTACAGTCATAGAGTAACTCAGAGCAGAGAAACCCTTTGGGAGTCACCAAATCTACTCCCTGCTCAAAGCAGGTCAAATTAGAACAGGTTGCTTAGGCCCCACTACATGCAATCAGCTTCTGAATGGGATGCACTTAATTCCCTGCCTCTTTTTCCAACATCAATTCAGAAAGACACAGTTTTCTTCTCATGCTAGGTGAAGTATTTGTCCTGTGGATTAGGTGGAGACCCTTGTCATATTACATAGAGTCCAGCTTGTTGACTGCAGTGGGCTAGAGTCAGAATCAAGTGAAGGATGCATTCATGTATTGAAAGTACTCATCACATAGTTAAAATGTGGAATGTGGCATCTTTATCCACCCCTTACGCTTTGCAGTAGAGGCCCAATGTATATTTAGTCTCGGAAGAAATGTGTTAAGTGTAATTTTCATTAAAAATGTTGCCTTTTATTGGCTAAGAGGTGTTTGATTTGTAGCTGCTGAGGAGAACCACAGTGATGCCGCTTGTTTTGCCTGTATCCTTCTAAGCCATGGGGAAGAAGGCCTCATCTATGGCACTGATGGACCCATGGCTATCAAGAGTTTGACTGCGCTATTCAGAGGAGACAAGTGTAAAAGCCTTATAGGCAAACCCAAATTGTTTTTCATTCAGGTAATAACCCTAAGGTAAATATATTCTCCATCTGCTGCAGTGAGAAAAACAGGCTATGTTGGTTGTCTGCTCTGGAAGAGCCCTGTAGGTTAACTTAGTGTATTTTGCTGAAGGTTTTGTGAAAACATATGTTGAGAGAAGTTGACTGTGGGCGATTGTATAGTTTGTTTTTCAAAGGTAATTCATATACAAGATTCATGGATATGAAGAACATACTGTCACTGAAAATTTGTACATGTTTTCTCTTTGTGCATGGTAATATATGAACTTCAATGCAGAAAGATAAACTCCCTCTTGTGTAGTATCTGATTGTCAGCAGAAATAATACTGTTCAGGTCTCTTTGAGTCAAAGGCTGTCTCTACAGCTTACTGCATTCTGATAAAATAAGTATTTTCTTCTCTCCCTTGGTAGCCTGAAAATTTATATTGCATTATTGCATTAGCATACAATTAATTGCATATTACCTAAGCTTTTGAAGACACCTGTTTCAGATGGTATTGACTAACATACCATGGGTCTGAATTGTCTTTTTTTATCACAGTATTACTTACGTATAGGAGGTGCAGCAGATGTGATCTTTTCCAAGCTGTTCCATCAATTAAACCTCAACTTCAAAGTCAAAGCTGTATCTATTTTAAACTCTTCATACTATTAAAGCAAATTTCTTTTAAATAAAAGTTTGGAATGAGTACTTGTTTGCCTTTAGAATTATCTTAATAAAGGCAACCAACTCATGTTATTTAAGGCCATCAGACTGGCATTTTTGTGCAAGAGCTGTCAGTCAAAGCTGCTGATCTGGAGCTGAAACTTACCAACACAGACTCTGATCACAGCATGCCCTTAGCTACACCACACAATCAGGAGGAAATTAAGAATAAAAGAGAGCAATGGAAAAATGTTAAAAATGCAATAGGTGATCAAACACTGGAACAGGTTGCCCAGACTGCAGAGCCTCTGTCTGCGGAGGTATACCAAACCCACTACATACCATCCCAGACATCTGCTGTAGCTGTCCATGCTTGAGAAGGAGGATTGGACTAGATGGTCACAGGATGTGATTTATTTATTCTGTGAAATGTGGTGCTGCAACAGTCTGTCAGGAACCAGAAATAATGTGTAGTCCGCTAAAGAAAATGTTTGCAAGTCACACTGTTAAAAACATGGTCTTAATACTTGTGTTCTGAGGATGACTCTGGACTAGTAAAATTAATCATGGTTAGAGTAAGCTAATGCTGACTTTGCACTTGGACATCCCACGGAGATCCACAGCCTGTAACACCATCACCTGCCTTTACTGTAAGAGATGTGTATTTTAAAATGAGTAAGCTGGTAACTATCACAGAGCAATTAGATGTCACTGAGAATAGCATTTCTGCTTCTAATACATGCTTAAAACTGTATCCATTAAAAAATGTTAATGAATATTTATTTTTATAACACCTTGTTTCTCCTTATTGTTCACTGCTCTCAGGCATGCAGAGGCTCTGAATTTGATGAAGGTATACAAACTGACTCTGGGCCTGCAAATGACACTCTGGAAACAGATGCCAATCCAAGATACAAAATCCCAGTAGAAGCAGATTTTCTATTTGCATATTCCACTGTTCCAGGTAAAGAAAATGGGGCCAGATTGGGGACAGAGCCTAAAAACATATCATCAATATTGAGTTGATTATACAGTGACTCTTAATGGCAAAGCCATGAGAAATGGTGAAGGCAGTACTATTTTCTGGGAATCCTGCCCCTCCGTGGTCCAGTTTAGTGAGTATGTTGACTATGTGATGAAGACAGGAAAAGGAAAATCAGAATTCTTGGAGAGGAAAGCTATGAAATCTTACTTCTTGCAGTTTCTCAAATGCAAAAATATAGAATGGTACTTTAGTAGCGTGAGGTTTGGAGAGTTAATATGAAAAAAGTAGGATATATGACACAGGTGATAAAAATTAAACTTTCTGTGTGTGCATTGCTACTCGTAGCCCAGAATCTGTCATACAAATTAATATATGTCTCTCTGCCATTCCATCCTTCAGCACAGGATTATAATAATAGAACAAAAAAGATGGAAAATAACCTCATGTACTTTCTTCTCTGTCTTTCCTGTAAGGTTATTACTCCTGGAGGAATCCTGGAAGAGGCTCCTGGTTTGTACAGTCTCTGTGCTCTGTGCTAAATGAGCATGGAAAACAACTTGAGATCATGCAGATCCTCACAAGGGTCAACTATGTGGTTGCCACAAATTTTGAATCACAGTCTGATGATCCACGTTTCAGTGAGAAGAAGCAGATTCCTTGTGTGGTCTCTATGCTCACTAAGGAACTTTACTTCTGAAAGTGTATTGTAATGCAGCCACCGATGAAAGATCAGAATATGGTTTTGGGTGGGGATTTGATTGTAAACTGGAGCAATACATTTTTAATAACAGAAATGTAATTACACTAGATTTTTTTGTATTGTATAAGCTGGAGTATCTGATGGATGGACAATGTGCAAGTATGCAAGATTTTAAAGAAGAAATAAATGCTGTGAGCCAACCTGGCAGCTAATGCTAAGTATCACATCTTGATTTCCCTTAGTGTGGCTGTCATGGTTTATGGATATTGAAGATGTTCAGAGAGTCAGCTACCTGACCCATTAAGGTTTATTCCGGAAAACAGATTCTAAATTAAGAACAAAAAAAAATAAGCCTTTAGACTTCATCTTTACTTTCACTGCTAGCTCATGGAACCATAACTTGGAAATTTCCAAAGACCATCATATTGTGAGTATGTCCAGTGAGAAAACAGCTTGTAGCTATTTAAAAGGACTTTTACCTGATACTTTAATTTCCCTTTTATGAACATTATAAATGAAGACTAATGGTTACTCTGTGCTTAATCTGGAAATCAGTTTACTTAGCATTCTAGTGTAAGATGGATAAATAAAACCCCAGTATTTGTAGGTGATTTACCTGAATAGTATGGAAATGTGACAAATAGAAGAATCAAAATGAAAATCTTGGTGAATGACTGGCAAACTGTAATTGGGTGATGCTTTATAAAAGAGGCATTGTAAAGATTTTTGACTTGCAAATGATAATTGAGGGACAGAACGGCCTGAAACAGGTATTGCAGTTTTTTCTGCTCGTAGAAATAAAAATATCTGCTTGTTGACTCAGAAGTTTTGAACCAACAGAAAGTTAATGCCAAGGTACTGTTATAAAACATGATAATTTAATGTTGAAATGATAGAATTGTGTGTTCCAGTAACAAATACATGTTTAGTTATAGCTTCAATTTGTGAGGAATTTTGCCAAGACTGGAAATAATTACTTGAATCAGAAACCAGAAGTGCCTTTTTAGTTACTGTAGGGTCTTTTTTTACTATTTTGGAGTTATGTCAGTGATGTTTATATTCTTACTTTTGATATTCTCTTTAAATTAAAAAAAAAGTAAGCTCAAAAAAGTAAGTTTAATGATTTGGATAAACTGATAAACCCTTTTCCCACTTGATGTACTCTTTTGAAATCTTTTAAAACAATAAGTGCATGCTATTAAAGCCAAGTTACCAAATGATCAAGTTTATTTTCTTACAAATACTGTGACATACTGAGGCATATATTTTTTTCATAAGTCAAATTTTCCGTTGTTTAAATTAAATGAGTATCTTATGGATGTCTTCAGCATGAAATCAATAAAAATGTGGTTTTTTAATTTCCTATGAATATCTGCATATTTGTCAGTCTGATAAAATGGAAAACAATGGAAATACATCCCAAAACCTTTCTCAGATAAGAATGTGGATGGTCTCGGTCATCTTTTTGAGATGAGGCTTACAGTGTCCGTTGAAAAGTAGTTTAGAGAAGTAAGCTGGCATTGGGTGACCTGGGTTAGGCAGGCCATGTCCTCTCTTAGAGGAAACCAAAATTAATAGAAATATCCTGCTCTGCTAGTGTTTAGTCTTGCCCTCTGTATAAAATGTCTCTTTTTTTTTCAGTAAACTGTACAGTGGTCTACCAGTTCATATGCAAATGGTCTTCCTGTTACTTCTGGCAAATAGCTCCATCTTCAACTATTTTCTGGCTTTAGAGATATTTATGTTTTACCACGAGAAATGTGTCTAGTCAACATTTCAGTGTTCTTTACTCCACTAGAAGCACTTTCATGTCCTTGTAGTCCATTACTGTTTATTTGCTAAAGGTTTCACCTGTCTTTAAATTTCTGTGAAATTTCTGATATTCCCCTGTCTCCAAAACTATGCTTTTACTCAGATGCATTTTTAGCTCTGAAGCCAGAGAGCCTTAGGAACAATAGAGAAGCAAATAAGGGTTCTGAAACAGGTCATTTCAGTGTTTAAATTCATGCCAAAAAATGCTAACAGCGTAACAGGTAAGGAGCACATTTGCTCTTGTGCAGTGCTCTTTTCTTAAAGGTGTTTTGAGAATGATATTTGTTAAAAGCTATAGCAAGTTTATTAAAGCTTAGAAGCATTGGGAAAACAGACCAAAAAAAAACCCCTAGAACTAATGCCTGGTTTGGTCTACAGAGGACTGCTGGGAAAGAATCAGATAAGTTAATGTTAGTGAGTTTCCTCTGTGATTAGGAAAAGCTCTTGCCCTATTGGACGTAATGTCTAAAGGGGAAAAAAAAAATCCCCAAACATGGACAGAGAGGGTCTTTATCAGATTTTGTTGTACACTTACCATGACAAACACTAAATAAGGACAGCTTGGGAATTTCCAACTAATAGGTGAAATGGGAGCAGCCTGTCTGAGGAAAAAAAAGCAAAGAAGTAGTGTTATTTGAAGCTCTTCAGTGTTCTGAAGTGACAAGCCAACAAGGTGCACTCAACATTTCTAAGAGGTCTCTTGGTAGACCAAAGGTTTCCTGGAAAAAGGTGATAGTATGGCACAAAGGAGCACTCCTGCTGACTTGCACTGAAAGGAAGAAGTTGTGGCTGAATCTTTAACAATCTTAGGGCTAGTTGTAGCATATGACATGTACAAAGATCAGTGTAAAATACCTGAAGATAATACCAGAGAGGAAAGCAACTTGGAAAGATAGAGTTGCAGTGAAAGAAGGAGGAAAAAACATTTCTTTGTGTGGGGAGCAGTGTCTCTGCTAAGTGGAGCATGTCCAAAAAACATTTATATGATTTAAGAAGAAAATTTCCCTCTGACAAGCATCCCATCTGACCAGTGATGTTTACATGCTGAGGGCTGCACCAGCTTCAGAGCCTGAAGCTACACAGTCAAAAAGGAAGCCTGACTCTTTCACTTAAGCAAGGCCAGGTAGCTATAGGGCATTTTAGCTTCTTTCCTGATCAAATTCATAACTGTTTTCTGTCTAAAAGGAAATCCCTTGCCATCTGTAACATTATATTGGTTTAGTGTGTAAACTCATGATCATTAACAACACACTGGATGTTTCTGGAGAAAATTCAAAAATGTCACCTATAACCAAGACAGAGACTGACCCTAAAAAGAAAATCCATTGTGATTACATAGGAGGCCTGAGAAATCCCATTTCACCCTTGGATATATTGGTAAATGCTGCTCTTCAGATCTGAACTTAGTTACATTTTACGGTACTTTCTGATCTTTTAGGGTTCCTAATGTTGCCTTTTTGTCCAGTCATGGCTGGATATTACATTTTAGACACAGCTTGGGGGGGCGAAAAAAAGAGACTGTTAAGAAAGCTGAGCCAACAAAAACAAGCTGCCTCCAGATCTTTTTCTGCATGGGAGATGTTTATGGCTGCCTCAAATGTGCATGCTTTTTCATTGCTTCAACTTTAATATTAATCTTCTGGATTTCCCCTTTCAGAATAGTCTTTAATTTGCTTCATGTGACAGAAGCAGGAATTTCCTTGTGGGTCGTGTTTCAGGGTGTTTGTGTTTTTACACAGACTATAAGAAGGCAGTCACAAAGCAGGGCGAGGACACATTGTCTTTTGCTGCAGGAGGCAATACAGGGAATCTGGATATACTGAAAAGTGTGCTTCTCTAAAACCTTCTACTCCAGAAAGACATTTTGCCTGTAAGTATTAACACAGTTTGTTTTCCTTATCTTCTTGTTATATTTTTGAAGTTTTATCATCTCTTAATGCCAGGCATACAAAAATCTGAGGGGGTATAATCATGAAATTGGGATTGTCTATTCTGAATTAGACATATCCTGTTTAAAATGTTGCTTTCCATTAAAACACAATGAAACACCACGATTAAAATCTTTTCCCCAAAATGCAGAGTGAGATAACACAACTGTAATCTCATGGCTTTTTGCCTTCCAACTTGCAAATCTTGACTTTTACCAAAACCTGAGACTTTTATCCTATCTTGCTTTGGGAGAATTGCATCGTTTTGGTTGATCATGGTGACTGACATTCACACTGAAAAGAATAGAAAGCTGCCTTTCATTGCAACCCCAGTTATGTGTCCCTGCTATCAACACTAACAATTTGACTTTGTTTGCACTGATTTCCAGTTTTGGAAATTGCTTTTTTTGTCCCTTTCTTTGATAGGCAATAGATGAAAACCCTAGAAGTAATTTTTGTAGCAGTTTGTCACAGCATTTATACATCAAATCTCTTTCTCCCAAAAAGGCAAAAGTCACAAAGGTTTCTCCTCCTAAAGAAACCCATCCAAAATGCAGGCAGAAATGTTCTGCAGAGATCTCTGGTAGGCCTAAATTTGCAGCGGGTCATTCTCATTTACAGCATGGTATTGCCTGGAACAGGAGGTGTGAAAGTCTACAGTTATAGCTTTGTGTCAGAGGTAAAATTTTGTGTGTAACTCACTCCATGTCAGATGAGTGAGGCCAGAAATTAACCACCCATTGCTGACCACTCCTCCTGACTCTACTGTGTTTACTTCTGGTACCATGGAGTAAATCACTGAAGAAACAGAAACAAAGGAAACTCTTTAAAATCTCTCAGTACAGCCAGGGAGCTCAGCAAAAAACTAGAGAACAGCACTTTCAGTCCAGATTTTCTCAGAGTAGTCTCTGAGCTTCAGGTGACACACACTGAAGACAGTGTAACTTCACTGTAACTAACAGACAATTTCAAGCCAAGTTACTAAAAGGTCAAGACTTGACCTTGCAAGGAATGAAAGCTGTGGGATAAGACAAAGGGAAACTATTCAACAGTTTCCTAAATGATGCGGCAGACAGACAGTATTACAAATTGGAAATGTAACTGTATGAGAGAAACCGAATCTGGTTATAAATAAGCACAGGAGAGATAATAAAAGAATTGTCTAGCGTGCCAAATATAGTACTGTGCATGCAATGGACTGGGAGGAGTGCAGACCTCACATAGGAATTGCAAAGTAATAGCAGTGCTTTGGAGATGTGGCTCTGTTTTCCTGACCAAATGCTGTTCTCAAAGGAAACCACTGAAGGGCAAATTACCTTAAAAATACCTGCAATGAAAGCCCATTAACAAACCCACTTTTACCTTCTAAACGCTCCATTTCTGTGTCCTTGCACTTATAAAATCCTGCAGACTGCTGTCTGCACATGTTGTTAAAGGGTTGTTTAACAAAACTTAGGAGAAGTTCAGGGTGCCTTCTGCCTCCCTGCCAGACTCTGTTCCCATCTCTACTACAACTTGCCTAAGCTAATGAGCAGGTTATTTAAGTTCTTCTCAGGTTTACAATGAAATTCCCATTTCCCCAGTAATATTGGAGAAGACATTGCAAAAATAAGTTGATTTAAATAAAAACAGATGCTCGCTGTTTATCCCTCTGAAAAAAACAATACTAATCTACCTCTTAGCTGTGGAATTTAATTCATCACTGCTTGCTTAGAGGGCATTGTATAAATACTACTGACTTGCAAATTATAATAATTGCCACAGCATTATAATGAAGATTTTCTAAATAGATTTTAAACTCTTTAGGCCAAGTTATGCAGATTTTATCTAGGGCTGATGACACTACTAAGGCTGTGTCAGAAACATATATGGGATGCAATATTCCTATGTTACACATATTGTATCTAGTGCAAAGGAAGGGGCAAAATGAAGTTCTGTTGGCAGGTCTCACCACTTCCCAGGCAAAGTATCTCTTTGGCCTACATAATTTATTGCCAATTATAATTTTTAGGGTTATATTAGAATAAATATGTTATATCCTAGCTTATAATGTGTAATTTATCATATAGAAGACTATAATTATTTATGTAGATTATTATAGGTTTTTCTATGTTTATTTTAGCTCGTTTAACCATCAATATGACAATAAACACTTATAAAATGTTATTTTCTCAGGCAACTGTGTATGCAGTGAAATGCTGCTCAGCAGCAAGCAAAGCAGAAGGAATTAACTTCAAGTTTTTTCTCTCTACTATCTGGCTGGAAGAAACAATCAGGATGGCTTCCACAAGTCAAAGGAATTCTGCAGGTACAAAACTTAATTTACTAAGATTTGCCAGTAGTCCAATCAGATTTCAATCTGTTCTTATCACTATACACTGCCATTCTCTTTGCCCTCCAGCTGCCAAGGATTTTGTGGTAAACAATGGATGAAAAATGAGGGAAAATAACATACTGAAACATTTGGTGATATCCCTGTGTGTTAATGCAGCTCCTCTGCTTCCTTCCTTAAAGAATCTTTCCTAAATGCAACATTTCCCTTTATAGCAAATTTTTTTCTTATCCCTGACACTGAGGTTGAACTGGCATTTGTAAAAAAAAAGTTAAAATCCTTAAAAATTAACTGGGAACTAGGAGATATAGTCAGTATCTCCAAGGCACTGATGATGAAACCTTACCTCCACTGAAGTCAGCAGTAAATAGGATTTCAGAACCAAGCAATTTTTGCATCACCATGAAGTTTGGTTATGTGGTATTTCCCAGAACTTCTGTATATTCTCTACTGTCCCTTACTGGAAGATCCAAAATGAGGCTGAGTTTGCTCCTTTCAGTCGCTGGATTTTTTTTAAATCTTGGCTTTTTTTACATAGATTATGATTTTAAAAATGGACTGAGATTGCCAGTCCTTTAATTGTGTGTTAAAGTGCATTAATAAAACTCAGATTTTTGTCAGAAATCCACCAATGATTAGAAAATGTGAATCAAAACTACAGTTTATGACAGATTATACATGGTCCTGAATAAATACATTGAGGTATTTTTTCCCCCAGGGCTTTAGATCATATTTTCTTACAAGACATCTTCCTGTTGTCACGTCATGATTCATGGTATAAGATGATCTGTCCTTAGCTGTGATAGCAAACCTATCCAAACGGAAAGCCACCTACAGATTTCATTAGGGGGCTGTTTGCTGTCTTTCAGATCACTGCTTTTGAAGTTAAATCGGGCCAGACTTCACGAGTTACATAAGAGCTGTTAAATAAGAGAGACTCATGATACCTTTCAAGCCCTCTACATTGTCACTATTATTTATTTACACTTGGGCCAGTTGTCAGCAGAAACATTGACATCAAGGAAGTGTGGCCTGGCTCTATGTATTATAGCCTTGATTTGCTTTTGTCTTCTCTAGCTGTAATGTGCTATATGGCCATTTAAGCACAGAAACTCAATGCTCAGCAAGAATGTCAAGTTCAAGCAGGTCCTGTTAGAGATTAATTGGCAACAAATTAAGTAACGGGTGCCGTTCATTTCTCTTTGATCAGTGAGAAGTCAAAATGTGTTTTGCCCTGAAGGTGGAGTCTGCAAGCATGGCTTCCTCATCAAATCACCACCTCTTCAACTTCTCAGCTCACAGGTATGCTAGCACAGATGAGTCATATCTCAGCAATCTCAACAAGCATCTGTTATTTCTGCTATCTTGACTTTTAATGAGAGACAAATTACTTTCTCCTTGGTAGAATTCCTGGAAAAGGCGTTTTTTCATCCTGTCCAAATCCAGCAAGGGCAATTATATCCTGAAGTACCTGAAAGGCCAGAACATAAAAGGCTCCATAGCTGTTGATCGGTATGTAACTCAAATGCATCACCTTTTTATTTTAAGTCATGGATCAACATTCTTAAACGGGTTGTGGTTGTACAGACATTTGCTCCTGATTGAGGTTCTCAATCCAAATCCAGCTCAAGTGCAGAAAATATTCCCTTGGGCTTTTGGAGGCTTTGGGTGCAATTTACGGTGTGTGCTAGAGTATGTATGTCAAAATAAAAATCTTAAATTACCTTGCTGAAATTTGATACAGTCATGTGAGGGATTGTGGTGATGTGGTATCTGCAAAGCAGACATCTTGGCACCGTGATCCCAAAGCCTGTATTGCTGTAGGAGAAGATATTTTGTCTCCTGTGAGGAGAGTGCTATGCATTGACTCATATGTAAGGATGGGCTATGCCACTCTTAGCTGAGGTACACAACCTTTCACATCTTACAGCTTTACAAAGTGCTTTGCAAGTTGTACTGAGGTTTCCTGGCTTTCATGTAACACTTTGAACTGATGCTGGCTCCCCAACTGCCTCTTACTCTGCCAAGAAATTGTTCTGTTTGGCTTGTTTGGGTTGGTCTTTTTTTCTCTCTCAACAGAGTGCCCACTGCAGCAAGGCTGGGTGTCATGACTGTATCAAATTAATACTCCAGGCTCTTGGAACTGCTAGGCATGGAGGTTACTAGGCTCACATTGCTGTTGTGCTTTTTTCATTAAAAGGATTTACGTTGTGAAGCTTTTGAAAAAAATCCATCTTGCTCAATGGTGTGTAGTTACATTATCACCATCCTTATGGTTGTTATTGTTTTTACTAATTTAACGTCTTGGAAGATAATGGAAGTAACACTTCAATTTAAGTATCAATTAAGAGTGCTTCTTGTCTGTTCCTCTTCTATTCCATTAAAACACTGTTAACACAGAATTCATTTCAAATCAAACGTATTGTTCTGTAGTGCTTCAGAAATACCTGGCAGGAATTTTGCTTACCATCATTTCTTTTCAAGTTTCTGTGTTAGGGTTAGATCAACAGCCCCAGATATGACAATGCAAAATTGACATGAGTCTTTGCAAAAGCTGATGAGGGAGTTTTTTTGCTTGGAAGTTTTCTTCACTGAAAGATCATCTAGCTTGAATGCCTACACTTGTTTTCTTGAGATTGTTTTTTCCATGGTGAAAATGTGCTTAGAGTAAAATACGCACACATATATGTGTGTGTGTGTGTCTGTGGTTTTATGTACATATAGCTATATAGGATGTTTCATGTGGTTGTGTTAACAGCATCATCACTATCGAAGTTGGCATAAGCAATTCTGAAGTCATGGAGGCGGTGAGGAAGATGTTTAAATGCCTTCCTGAACAGGTGATGTCCATCAGAACTGGAAACAGGTGTTACTATCTCATTGGGAGCAGCAGGTAGGCATAGAAAGCCGTGAAAATGCAGCGTGATATTAAGCTCATGTAATACTAAACTGCTGCCCCAAGGTCCTGTGCCTTCACAGCCTCTCCTATACCTTCCTGTGCCTCAGCTACTGGTGGCACAGCTTTGGGATGAAATGATTCAGCTGATGATCCAATGAAAAACTGCTCTTTTATATGTCAGGGTTTTTCCCTGTGGCTGAGTTAATTTTTGCTGGTTCAGGCAGGTGAGCTGGCCTTCCCCACAGCCACATTGTTACAGCTTCCAATGTGTGAAAGTAGTGGGAGCATGAGGCTGACAGTGGTGATAGCAGCAGTACATCTGTGTGGTGGTGCCACTTTAAACTGTACTGGTGAAGGGTCAAGGAAGAGCAAAGAACTTTCTTTTCTCACCTAGCAGCTCCTGTGATTTAGGAAAGCATCTGCTCCTATGGATAAATCACAGGAAATAGTCCTGCTCTTGAAAGGTTGTTCATCAAGGGAAGCAGATTGAAGAGGGAAATTCCCCAAGGGAAAACAGGTCTCCAAAGGAATGGCTTAGGCCTTTACTGGAGCAGGGTGGTGTACTCCCTGCTTTCCCAGGCTGCAGTTGAGTCATGGGCAAGGGCAGAAACTGCTGCTGTCAGGGTGATCAGACAGAGCTTGGTTAGGTGAGAGAGGACATTTGTCATAGTGCTCCTCTGCTGCTGCTTCCTAGTTCTCCCCTTCAGTTTCACAGCCACAAGCATGTCAGGGGTTTTCTGCCTTCACGTAGAAGAGCAGCTGATGTGTGAAATACCGATAAGCACAGAAGAAAAACACATACCTGTGTGTTACTGGAGCATACCTCGTGCTTTGCCCAGGGTACTGCTCTCACGACCCATGCTCAGTTAGAAGCCTTCCAGAATTAATCCAACTAAATCCACCACAAACATGAAATGGGGCTTCAGGGGTCCTTTCATGGCGTATTTCTCATCCTGCTCTCTCAAACACATTCCCAAGCCTTGTTAGCTGTCTTTATGGCAGGACTAAGCAGAGCAGCATTACACAGAGAAAATGAAGCAGAAAGCACTTTCCCACCTCTCTGTCTCTCTTCCTCTCAGTATCTCTTGCACGTGCAAACACAAAGCCGTCCACACTCCTTTTATCTCCCAAACCTGGGTTGCACTTCTCTGAGGTCAAACTTTGCCATCTGGCTATGGCCACCCAAGCACTCTCTTAAAATGAAGGTTTCCCCATTGATTTTTCAGGAAGTGTTACTTTGGGCTCCATAGGAAGAATGAGCTAGACAGATGGGCTTTCAGTGTGTTTTACTTGTGAATACTTTCTCATTTCTGCTGTTTCAACCTACAGGCAGGAAACAGAGGACTGGGTTGCTGTTATATCTTCAGTCTGCAGGGAAGCCAAAAGGGATGGATGCTGCCCTCAGGTGACACATTACTGCACTTAATTTTAGAAAGAAAGAAGTTGGCAATTTCATTAGAAACCTGTGCAAAGTAATATTCCTGATTTTGGCCTTGCATGTTGGCCCTTACCTTGGTTAATCATAAATTCATTTTCCATATAAACTCTGGCTTTATGCATTAAGCAGACATTGCACAGCCTGTCTGTGCTGGGATTGATTTTTACATTGAAGGAATCTCTTTGAAGAGCAAGCCTCATGGAAATTAGGAGATGATTGACATGATGCTGCAATGAATTGCATCTTTGATGTGTCAGGATGAAAACTTGCTGTGTGCTTTTTGGTCATATTTATATGCTGTTTTTTAAAATGAAGGTCATTTAATGTGCCAGTGTTATGAACCAGCTGGCAGCCCCATTATTTCAAGCTCAGGCCCAAGTTTCTGCACCTTGTCAGCCAGCGAGGCCCACTGATTCAGACTCAGAACTAAGCTGCTTACATCCCTGCAGCTTCCAGTCAGCTCAAAGTGCAAGCAGGGCAAATTTTTGTCTGCCTGAAAAATGCTACATAGGTAGCTTCTCTGAGCCATTAAACATTTTGGACTGGTGGGACATGTTGGTAGGTTGCAGCCCATGCCCATCAGGTGCTTGTTTTCTTACACTGCTGTTCCCTAATTTCCAGAACCAAGGTCTTCCAAATCCAGAAGTCAGAAGCCGTCCCTCCTCTTTGCCACTATTCCCGAATCCTATAGATAGGACCAGCTTCCTGGAAAGGCAAAGCTACCAGAAGGTAGGTGAATTAGCCATCCTTAATAATGAGATTGTGAAATTTAATTTCTGTAGTTGCTTTTTTCCATCAAAAATTCTTCAGAGCTTGTGCAATCTGTTCTGCTTTCTGGTAGGTTCCTGAGTAGGACAGAGTTCCCACAAAGGAAAGACTTCTGAGGAAAGTCTGCATGTAAAATAAAAGCAAGTGTTGATGGCAGTGATAAAGAATATTTATATGCTGTCTCAACTGACTGGCAAAGATTAGTGGGCACGAAGTAAGCCCTTGAAGACTTGCTTGGACATGCATTTGCAAAGCCACGTGGTGATTATTTTGGCAGCTCCTAGCTGTGTTCTTCCTGTTTTGTGATTGTGCTTTTCTTTGTCTTTCTCTTCAGGCTGTAAAGCTTAGAGGGGAGTTCAGATCTGGTTCCTCTGTTCCTTTCACTTGTTCCCCCTCAGTATTTAAATAAGGAAAGCATTGCTGCTGTCTCAAAGCAATTGAAATCCTTGTTCTCTGGTGACAGACTGAATAGCAGCCAAGTAATTGTTGGTTTTCTCTAGTGACAAAGCTGTGTGCAAAAGGCCCAGCCTAGAGGATGCTGAATGCAGGTGAAGCACCTCCAGAGTATCTTTAGGAGGAGTCAACTTTTTTCTTTTGCATGCAGGACAATGATTGCACAGAAGACAAGAGCAGGCCTAATTCAGACCCTGGCCCTCATCAATCTCCCTGTGACCCACCAAAAGGAGATTTTCCAAGCCTGGTGAGCAGAACAAATTGACTATTGACTCTTATCTCACCTTAGTATCTGTAACTGTAGATTATCCACCCATTTTCCTAGCACACTGAGTTGGTTTTCACTGTGAAAGTTTCCTAAATATTTATTCTGTTGTCTTGTTTAGCATTAAAAATAACCTTCTTAGAACTTGCTTGAAGCACTACTGTTTGTTTACTTTGGGTTTTGGTGGTAGATCCTCAGTTTCTGTGCAGCAATTGCAACTTGTGGCAGCTCTCAGAAACTTCAAGAAAACCTTGAAGTCGTACTGCTTGAGGACCATCACATTCTTTATCCACAGTCTTCCTAAATTGTTTCTTTCTGCAGCCTCTGCCAACAGCAATTGAATCAATGTAACCAAACTACAGAATAAGGGCTTGTTAAATCGAGGCACACCTCAAGACTGATCTTCTATTAACATAAATAGGAGTTCAAGTAATTTAGCTTTTCTATCTGTTAGGAATGGCTTAAAAAATACAGTGATGAATGTTACCATGTAGTATTGGCTAAATGATCTGAAAATGTGTTCCCTAAACAAATAACCTGCAGCAGTTTTGGGTGCTTTTTGCCTGTCCTCTGCCCTGGCTTTATAGCGTAGTCAACAGAAGCTACAACCAAGGTCCTGCCACACCAGCATGCAGCTTGGCAGCTGAGTGTAAGCCATTGGATCTCAAGTGTCTGAAATACAGGGAAAAGCTAACAGGGAACCAACAGGGCAAATCACCTGCTGCAGGCACCATCCATATATATATATATATAGGCTGGCAGCAAGTGTGAGATAATAGAGCTGAATTTAGTGGAAAGAAATGAAAGTGGTCGAAACCACGTTGCAATGCCATGGGCACTGTATTTTATGAAGCTCTAAAATTTCAGTTGTGAGTCTGAGGTCTGAAATGCATTGAGTTAACCCTTTGTCTGATTTTTAACTAGTGCTGCTTTGGGTGCATACCAAGACTCTTTTTCTGTCTCTTTCTTATGTGTGTCTTTTTAGTCTTATTTATTCCTTCATTCTTCTCATACTTTCAATGCCTCAAAGAGCAACTATGATATGCAGCTGTTTGGACTGGGACAGGCTGACCATGAGGGTTAAAAGATAAGGAATCTGGATTTTACCTTTTTAGCCTGAAGCAGAGGGAATAGCAGGAAGCTCATGTTTCTGTTTTGGCATGTGTGAAAAATAAATGACCTTGTCATACAGCTAACAAGAAACAAAAATGTTTGGTCATTCAATAAAAATATTTTACTTGCCTCAGAAGCTGAGCATCTGTTAACATCTCTGCATCTATTCTCTGCTCAATGATGTCTAGACAGCTGACTTACAGATTGATCCTTTGTATTTACTTCCTTTTAGAAGTATGACTCCACATTTCTAGTATCTGATTCATTTTGGTTTTTTGTCAGTGGCTTCCTCAACCAGGCCCAGATCTTGAAATGCAAACAGGCCTCACAGTGCTAGTCATGAAGGCAGAAGCCCTGGAGGCATCTGGAGACCTGTCTTCCTTTCAACACACATTTTGGAGCTACCAAACATCTGACTCAGCAATTCCATATCAGCTATTTTGGTACACAATTTTTCAATAGCTGAAATACATCAAAATAGGGATCCTTGACTTGAATTACCCTTTACTGCACATTACTGTATTGCAGGCTCCTAGGCATCCTTGTTGGGATTTGTTAGACACACTTGATTATTTGAAAGAAGTTCCTCTGTCTAATGACAGCACAGAACTTTCCCCAAGGAGCCCATAACCAATGATTACTCATTTATTCTACAGGTACCATTTTCATCTTGTGCTACAGCCAATTTTCTCCATGTTCTACTTTCTTAATTTCTTCTACTTTTTTAATGTAAATCCACATCGTGGAGAATAACTGTTCGCTGAGGTTAACTGCACTTCTCTGCTTATGAGCACCTGGAGGAACAGAGAAGCTGTCAAACTGCTTTGGGGAAACTCAGTCCTGCTGCAGCTTAACCTTCTCCTTCTCTTTGTCTCTATAAACTGCAATGGTGCCAAAGAGAAACACTACACATGTGGCAAATCACTGTCAGTGATTGAAGGCCCACTTTGGAAAGCTGATGAGTGCCATCTTTATTCTGACTCTGTTTCCCTAGGAGCTGGAGGACCACAAATTCACCTCCCTCCTTCTCCCAAAGAGTTTACTTGTTTGATTGATCCAAAGCCCCTCTAAGTCACTAGGAAACTCATTCATGATGTTAGATCATGACCACAGAACCAATCTTGCTGTTGTGGTTTTGTTCTGCATTCCCTGAAGGACCATTCACAGGTTTCTTCTGACTCTTGCTGCATCAGTTGCTTTTTATGTCATTTATACCAACAAGGATCAAAAATTTATTCATCATCTTTAATTTCTATTCAATTCCAGTTTTTTCTCTTTACATGAAAGAGACTAATTAGTTTAATTTCTTTTACCTTGAAAACAGTTATATATTCTGTGGCATATTTAGCAATTATTAAAATGATCACCATGGAAACCAAGGATGTGAGTAAGAAGATAAAAATGGTCACATCACAAACATGGCATGGAGAATTGCATTGGGAGACAGCTAAATATTAATTACCATACTCTGCACTATAGTGAAGTCAACAAGGAGGCATAAAAATAAATAATTTACCTTTGTTACTTAGAAATTTAAACTTGGTGGAGGGATTAATTTCTCCTTGACTTAGCAAATTCCCACAAGCTTAGTGTTTTGGGTATTTTTGAAGGTGGATGATCACTCAGGACACAAAGGATTCAATGTCAGATCTCCATCCCTCTGGGGTATGTTCTAAGTCATGGAGAAGTATAAGATAACAAACTTCTCATTAGTCAGGCAAGTCCCAAATTCAGTCTTTACTCAATAGCAGTTAAAAGGTACTTTAAAAAGGAAAAATGTATCCTGAGCCACTTCTAGAATTCCTACAGACTTTTTTCATGTAAGGACTTTAGAACTGAACACAAATAATATAGTATTTTCCACACAGGTGAACCTGGCTGCTTGCAGAGTGATACATGAAGTGTTTAACCCACTGGGTTTTTAAACAAAATATCAGGCTGTGAACATTCAGTGAATTGCTACTGCCTGGTTACCACAAATCCATCTATAAGAAGTGTTAATACCACTGTAGAGTTTTGTCTGTCACACTGGATCTCAAAAACACAAGTAGGAGCACAAATACAGAAACCTCATTTCTAAAACAGACTGGCTCTGAGCATATATCACTTCAAGAAAAAAAAAATATCTTCCCACTTCTTCTGTAGTTATTTGCTGCTTCTATTCCTTCTCCATACGCATTAAACGTATAACTGAACCTCTTAAATATAAAGCCATTCTTTTACCAGGATAAAAATCTGGGGAAGAGTGAGGAAAATCTGCAGTCGTCAGATACAGATGAAGACATCAGAAAAGAAGAAGAAGAAGAAGATTATTACCAAACTCCCAGCAGTATTTTGGCAAAGGTAGTTTGTCTGTTGTAAGTTCTACTGGTTTGTTAACAGCTCCAAGGAGACAGGAGACGTTTAATGAGTCTGGAAGAATTAGTATCAAGAACCACTAGTACCTTGCAAAAGAAATACATAGATAAGGCTGTAGGTAATGGAGCTTTAATTTGTACAAGAAAAAGATAGACTGCACTCATTCAAAGGATCTTTCTGGTAGAAAGTGGCATTTTGGAAAAAAAAAAGTATTGCTGATTTTGTTGAAATTCAAATTAACTGTTTCATTTTAAAGAGATCTTGCGTATTGTGTAACAGGTGGGCAAGGAGGGTTAGTTTTTTTTTAAAGTGAAAACTTCATTTAGAAAAAGTAACAGTACAGTATGTTAAACTATTTTAAAATGTAATTCTGTTGAAGCAGCAGTAAGCTCCATAAAACAAAGCCACAAGCTCTCTTCCAAGACTGCAGAGCTGACTGAAAGACATTAGCAATTTGATTTTGTCATCTTAAGTGCTCGAAGTTAAGCACACACAAAGTACAGGACTTTTTTTTTCAACTTGCTTAAATTAAAAGAGTAACAAAGCCTTTGTGGTAGTACTGGAACAACCCCATGTAGCAGTACAGGCTGGGGACTGACCTGCTGGAGAGCAGCTCTGCAGAGAGAGACCTGAGAGTACTGGTTGATAGTAAACTAAACATGAGCCAGCAATGTGCCCTCATGGCCAAGAAGGCCAATGGTATCCTGGGATGCATCAAGAAGTGTGTGGCCAGCAGGTCGAGGGAGGTTCTGCTCCCCCTCTACTTTGCCCTGGTGAGGCCTCATCTGGAGTCCTGTGTCCAGTTCTCCAGGATCCGCCAGGACACATTCCTGTGTGACCTGATCTAGGTGGACCTGCTTCTGCAGCATTAACTGGTGGATTTGAACCACTTTTCTAGCTCCCAATTCCTGGGATTTGACTTGTTTGGGGAAAGCCAAACTGTATTAGCCTATGTGTTCAAACAGCACTGAATACAAGGAAATGAAGAAGTGTTGTCTGTACGCAGAGCAATGACGCTGATGTTGTTGCACATTTCCAACAGTGTGCTACTGACATGTCAAAGCCTGACGTAACAGCTGAGTCTGACGTTCCTGAGCAAGAGGAGCCAGTGCAGAAGGACCCAGTATGGGAGAACATTTATATGCCAATGAAATCACTGTAAGTAACAATTTCATTAAGGTTTTGCATATTAAAATTGACAGTGTTACAGACAGAGCTGGCATCTGTGGTATTTACAGAACAATATCTAGAGGCTGCATCTTGTTTGGATGAGCCCTTCTTTCATGTTCAGAAAGTTCAGAAGTCAGGGGAATATCAGCCTGAAATTCAAATTCATCAACATGAAATTTAAACTCACGCTGCAAACGTGCATTCAGACAGGCTGTAGCTGTAAGATGCAGCACCTTTTGATGACTCCTATTTTTCCTAGATTTTCATGGCATAACATTCCACCACTTTACTTATAGACTGCATCCAAGCTTTAGCAACCTTTCAGACAGGTATTCTCCAAAGCAGGCAGCATTACATTGTATTTAAAGATAAATTTAGACCTGAGGCATCAGCTGCGAGCTTTTCTGTTCAGAAGTTCTGTGATCCTGAGCAGGCCATCTCCTTTCTTACATTTCCCATCCAAAGAACAGGTCTCCTGCTGCATAGTTTGAAGGTGCAGCATTTTGCATGTCACAGACAGACCTGAACTCTGTGTCACAATTGTAGTGTCAGAAGGAAACTTTACAGCCTCCATGGTATCACACAGTATACTCAAGAGAAGGGTTCCTACATGGTAAAATCATACCTCCTGAGCCAGAGGGCAGGCAATTCGAAATGCAGATCCACAAAGCAGTTTCTTCCAAGTTATTTATTTGTCTGTGTCTTTGGGAGTCTCTGGAGGAAATGACTATAAAAGCCTCACAAGCCTATGCCATCTCAGTTAAAGTATACCAAGAACAGCTTGGTATACTTAGTCTTGTTTGGGGCATGGAGAGGTGTTGGCTCCAGGCATTAGAAGGCTTATCAGATAAACCTAAAATGAGTTCAAGTATATCTGAGTTATTGTCTCTCCCTGAGGACAGTATTACAGCCCTGCAGAAGCCAAGGCAAACAATCTGTACTCAGTTTCTTTGTCAAGGCATGTTTTTAGCTGGAGTGTTTTCTGTCTTAATAAATAGTCTTTAAATGCTAGTCTTTAAAAGGTTTATTTGAGGATTTATGGTCCATTTTTAGGAGGACTGTTTATTTTACTTAGCTGTAATTTTGTCCACTGGATATTCCTGTTATTCTTGTTATTCTTTCCTTTGCTGATGGCTGTTTGATCCAGCTTCAAACACAACAAGAATGCCTGAAATGGTCAAACCAATTCATATTTTATCACCATTCTTTTTCAGTAGGGTGCTGGATGAGAGCTGCCAGCTCACATGCAGACATGACGAGCTCCCATCTCCTCCCAAATGCCAGGACAACAGGTCATGTCCAAGAGAATTGGAAGCAAACAGAGACTTAAAATTCCCAGAAAGCAGCACCAGCCAGCAGCCAGCCCTCCAGAGAAGGCAAAATTTGTTGCCACTTTCCATCGTTCAGTTGTCTGTACTGCTCAGGTAAGTGTCTTCTCCATTTGCATTGCAGAGGAGACAGACTTGTTCACTGGTTTCAGTTGAGGTACTGGTTGAGTGTGCCAAGCCTGTCAGAGTCCAAAGAGCATCTGGGTGACACTCTTGGGCATACAATTTAGTTTTCCTTATGGATCCTTTCCAACTTGAAATATTCTATGGCTAAGATTCTATGGTCTCTGATGTTTTCTCTCACAGTCAAGCTACGGATGAGACCCAGCTGCAGAAGTTGGATATTTTCATCCCCCTGACTGATATTCACAGTTACCTAAAATTTACTGAAGCAGCAGGACAAATATGGTAAGTTCTGGATGTCTTGTGCTTGTGCCTGTCAGATGTGAATGAATAACAACGAAGTACAGAAGTGCACAACCATACACACCTATGTTCAGTTTGGGCAATGATTCCTTTCTGCTCTTTCTGTTGCTTCATGAACTTGAGTTTCATTGTCACCTGCTGTTGAAAAGGGTTATACAGAATGAAGATCCCTCAGCATGCTGTGTAATAATTAGCAATGAAGTCCCACCCCAAGAGCTATTATTCTAATGTTGGTGAGAAGTCACTCAATTACTGCTGATCAGTTTTACCTTTAGCTTGGAGAACCACAGTGATGGTCTGTCAGAGATTCAGTGAGGGGATATATCTTGTGAAAGGATAAACAAGGCCTTGAGCTGCCTTGTGCTGGGTGTGAGCAGAAGATTATTTCTAAGTTAATTCCAGTAGAGGTTCAGTGCTAGAAATGAGTGCTAGGCAGAGATTTCCACAAGTAGGTGTTATGGGCTAGAGCACATGCATCCTCTCAGTAGTCTCATTGGAAATAAGTGCACTCCCTAGACCTTCAATATCAATAACTAAGGTAGAGAGGCTAGAGCAGAAAAAAATGCTCAATGCCTTCTCCTGTTTTTCCTGTTGATCTTCCACTGCCACACAGCACTGAAACTGCTTTTTGCTGCTGTGTTTATAGTGACCTGATCCGGGTGCACTGTGTGCACAGTCATTTTGTTTCATCTACCTTCAGCAAGAAGAAAAAATATCGTTGCAAAAAGGACTGGAAATAGGACCCCACTTCAACAATTGGACCTGTATCTAAATTGACAAATCCTTCTCAGTAAAAAATCATATTGAAAGACTTTGGGGCTTGCTGTGAAAGGGAACAGAGCACTAGGTCTGACTGTCAGGACAGCTAATCCTAGATTGTCATCAAGGAGAGTCTATCAGAGACCATCAGGAAAGACAAACTGGAATTTCTGTAAGGGTCCCTTCAGGGCAACAGTGGATCTCTGATCCTTGCAGTTATGCCACAGATACAATACATGATAAAAAGTTGTAACTTCAGTCTTTTGGGATGACTTCAGAAGCCATGTCAGTCAAACATTGGGCTAAAATATCTACAGAGATTCTGGCCTGCTGCTTTTGGATTGGAATCCCCAGCTGCCACTGGGGACCTTGCCAGCACTAACCTCACTTGTGTTAACATGCTGCAATGTCAGTGTCATGGACAGATGGAGCAGCTTGATTTCAGCTAGAACCAGATCAAAACATTGCAAAGCCATTCAACCTGTGTGTTGTTTCCAGAGGGCAGTACCATGAATGCAATCCTGTTCAGCCTTTCCTGGAGCAGTAACTGGGCATCCTGTGTGTTTCCTTTGTTGTCTGTCCCCCCCACACTCTAGTGTCTCCCAGTGGACTGGCCCTTCTCGACTGGGATGTTTGTTTAACCATGGAGACCATATAGTGGCTGTGAATGATCTGCAGCCCCAGAATGTGGAGGAGGCTTACTTCTTCATCAGCAGGTCCACAAGAAAGGAGGTAAGCTTGATTGACCTGAAGGTGACAGTCAAATGCATCAAGCCAAATGAGAAAGCAGGTTGCTTTTTGCATTTTAAGTGGCTCCATTCAGACCACTTTACTCTGTTTGAATTTTGGCATGAGCAATTTCAGCACCAAACAGCTCCTCAGCATCATTCTGATGGCAATGTGAGGTTAGTGGTTGGACACTATGATTTTAAAGGTCTTTTCCAACCAGAATGATTCTGTGATTCTGCTACACGTTGATACGGATGTTTCTGTCAGATGGCCTCATATTTCAGTATCCAAGTTCTCTGACTCATACCAGAACACATTCATGTTGCAATTTTGCTGAGAAAGTTGAGGTTGTCAGATGCTGTTTCCATCTAAAGAAAAGAAACCAAATCTGAGCAAGGAAAAGAACCTAACCTCTCTTAAGAGCACTTTTATTTCAAGGGCATTTTTCATTAGCTAGCTAAAAATACAAGTCAGACAGTAGCACAAATGTTGAACAGATATTACAAGCTATAAAAATATGTCTCTTTTTTTTTTCTTTTTTAAGGTGAAGCTTACGGTACATAGGATCCCACATTCAGATATCTTCCATGTTGAAGGCTGCTCATGTTCTGAAAAAAAAGACCTAAATGATTAAGTAAGTGCCAAAGTTTAAGGGAAGAGATCAGGGAGAAGAATGTGCTATATAGTATATGGAGGTAATCTTTGTCCTCTATAGCTGCCTGACATCTTTTTTTTTTGCTGAAGTACAAAGAACAGAAAATGTGGGTTTCATCTTCATTTTATGTCTTAATAACTTGTTTTGTTGACATGAATGGCATGTGTTTGGCTTCGATCTCATGTTGGTATGTACTTCAGTTACATTAAAAAAAACTGAGGGTCAAATCATGTATGAAACCTTTGTATACTTTGTAAGTCAGCAGAAAGTACTGGTTCACACCTCTGCTCAGCTCTTTACACCAGGTTACACTCATACTGAACTCCTCATCAGTTAGAGGTGTAGAAACAACCTACATTTGGAACAAGGCCTTCTGTTCCCCTTAGCTACAGAAAGGCAAAAGCGAATGGAGAAGTTGTAGTGTTGAAAGGAAGGCTGGTAAATAAAGTCTTGTGTAGCAAATGAGTGGGGCCTTCTTTTGTGTTATGCCCCTCTTATGTTACAGCCACAAAAAATACATTCGAGGAATGACAGGAAAAAGAGCTGGTTAGAGAAAAAGAACATGTCTGCAGCACCTTTGGGTTCATTGGTAGCCAAAATAAGCCCTAAGTGATGAATGAATGAATGAATGAATGAATGAACTGATTTGGGAGAGAGGAGGGCTGGCCTGCTCTCTGAAAATGTTTCTGGTAAAGACAGCAGGTGAAAGCAGGTAGAGATATGTATATGAAGGCCCAGTGCAAACTGGGTTCACAGAGTTTTCATGTTACCAGGTGCTACTATGGGCATGGCCCTGGTAGTGCAACACCTCCAGAGCAAGTGCTCACTTGTTTCCCAAACAAGGACATTTCCTGTAAAGTTATTTGTGACTTAGTCTTGGTTCCATCACTGTCTTAGAAACATGACTGATGTTCAGCTAATGCCATGACAAAAGCCATGACAAAAGCTGCCGGTTCTTGATGTGGGGGATGCCTTTAGTGGATGCCAAAAGGGAGCTTTGTCCTGTGCTACAGCGGCCTCTGTTGCTTACAGAAACGTGGTGTGATACAGTGTGTGGGCAGACACACGCCTGTTCTCTGCTTGGACATTTGCACCTTTCTATACACCTCTTTCTGGGCAAGTGTATTTGCATACCTAAACATTGCTGTAAGATAGATTCTATTAATATACAATGATGTGGCAAGAAACCAAAGCACTGGGTTTGAGTACCGATAACTTTGTCTTGCCAGATGTAACCAAAGTACTTACTGGGTTTTGCAGCCATAGGATTCTTGATATTAAGAGATTTATACAGGTTTTGAATGAGGTGGATTTAGCCCAAGGGAAGTATTTTTCCAGCTTCCAGTTCAATTAGATCCAAGTCAGCTACTTCAGTAAAAATTGCACTCGGTGAAATCAAGCCTTGGTGCCACTTACTGCAGGGGTAGATTTGATTAATGTGCTTTGTATACTTCCTTTAAAATCCAGTCTGGACTTTAAAAAAAAAAAATGGTTATGTTATTTAGCCAAAGATGAAAACGGCATCAAAATGAACAAACACAAATATTTATACAATCCATCCAGACTCGCCTGCTATTCAAAAGATTTATTTCCAGACAAAATGCTTCCACAGCCTGTCTCTTTTGCTTTTCAGATAACAGTGCTTGGGACATGCTCATTTCTCTAGGTGGGAACGGATGGCTTTGAGATAGGTCAGTGCTGTTCAAAGGCCTATTTGTGCTGAATTCAGCACAAAGAGGGAAAGCCCAGTTCTGAAAATGCAATGAAAGACGTTCCTTGGGATCCCTTCTCCAAAGCTGCTGTGGGACTCCTTTGCCCTGCAATACCTTTTGAGCACAACAAATCTGTTTCTGCCTAAGGAGTGTCTGAGGGATGGAATGGCTGGCCATAGGGCTTCTTCCAGCTCTGTAACTCTCTCCTAGGACAGCCCTCTGAATCCTAAAATCACAGATTGGCTACTGAAGCCCAAACCTTCTTGTGTTGTTCCAAGATTCATTGCTCTGTATAATTTGGGCGGGGGTTTTTTTCCTAATATTTATCCCAGAATATTTTTTTCTTTCCCTGTTTTCAGTGGGCTTGGGGAATCAAGGCTTGATTTCCCCTGTCTCCAGAGAAATTTTCATTCTGGAAGGTGCATTTCTGCCTATGTACCCTTTCCTTTTCTTTTTTTTTTTTTTCCCAAAGCAGACATCCTGCATTCCTTCAACACTTTGTTTTCACACATTTCCTGAAAGTGGTCATCTGAACTGCAAGACAAATACCTGAAGTTTCCAGTTATGGGTGAACAAAGGAAGTGAGACAGGCATGAAACAATCTCCTGGGAACTTCAGAGAACAACATTTCCAAAAAGGTGAACTGGCAAAGAAGCTGTGATCCGTGTGTGGTGGTGGGAGGAGAGGCATCGCCGTGGAACCTGCATGTGGCATCGCTCCTGGAGCAGATGTTGAGCAGTGCATGCTGCACCTCTCAGCTGTGGGAAAGTGTTACCTTTGGACAAAATTAGGATTTGTGCCTATAAAGCATACACAGGATAACTCCAGAATATTTCAGAGAACTGGGACATGAGTTCTGTGCTTCAGTAAACAGTTACTGCTGTGTTACTCCGTAATTGGTCATTATGTCAGTTTGCACAGTGATAGATGCAGATAATTAGTGTCACACATTGGCTGATTCACAACACTGACAGATACAATATGGAATTGACATTGGTGCAGTAAACTCTGGTAGGGTGTGTGAAGTTGCCTGCCCACATATGATCAATGAATCTGTTAACACTTCACAACACATTGTATTCTGTGGATACAGCAAAGGAAAATGCCTACACACATGGTTTTACCCAGTGCTCACGCCTAGGTGGGAAGACCTGAAGAGCGAGTCCAGCCAGGAGAATTATCTGTGCTGTCTGGGTCCCACCTGAACTGAGCCAGAGACAAGCTCTGGTGCTGCAGCATCTGGCAGCAATGCATAGGACAGAATGCTATTTAGAGTCAGGATAGACATCCACTGAGTAACCACATCTGAAGTAGGGGTGATGTGGAGGTAGTGCTGGTGTGGGCACTGCTGCAGGGAGGCTGCAGCCCCCAGCTCCCCCTGACAGCAGCTCCCTGGGGCTGTGCCATGCTCATCTCCCACCCTGCCCACCTCAGCCTGGCTTTTCCAGCCTTGAGAGTCATCCTTTGCCAAATGAGCAGAAGGGCTACCATCTCTGCTCCCCCTAGCCCTTTATCTGTCAGCACAGTGTGATAGTTAGTACCTAATAAGCCATTGTTAAGTGTACCCCTGTCCTGTCATGCTTGTCCCTCTCCTTTTGACACTGCTACTTTGTCAAAATCAGAATACTTTAGCTTTATGTGGCATAAAACCAGGAACTTTGACACACTGGTACAAATATTTGTCAGGGTCCTGAGGGCACCCACAGTCCGTTGTAACAGCCCTGCCCAACCTCCCCACTGTGTAATTTAGGGGTAATGGACATAAGCTGGAACACAAAAATGTCCACTTAAACACCAAATGTCCACTTAAACATAAGGAAAAGCTTCATTTCCGTTCAGGTGAGGGAGCCCTGGCACAGGCTGCCCAGGGAGGGTGCGGAGGTTTCTTCTGTGGATGTTCCCAAACCCAACTGGAGATGTTCCTGCGTGACCTGAACGAGGGGAACCTGTGTTAGCAGGGGATTGGACTGGATGAGCTCTTAAAGGTCCCATCCAACCCCCACCATTCTGTGATTCTATATCTCCCAGGGCCCCATTTTGCACTCCCCAGGCTGTTGGCTGCTGCCCCAACGATGCCCTGGGATGCTGCTCTCCCCAGCCTGGCTATGGGCCTTGCTGCCACTCCGCCTGCTGAAGAGCTTGGAGGAATGAGCTGTGCTGTGAGTGACCACAGGATGCTGCTGTGCCGCAGAGCTCAGTTCCTCAGACAGTCACTGGGGAGCAGCACCAAGAACTGAATTTCAGCTGTACCTCCCTTTTTCAGGCAATAGATGCCACCAAGAGCAGGGCAGAGACAAAAGCAAAATATCACAGCTTTAATAACAAGTGAAACTCAAGTCTTTCTTTCCCTGGTAGAGGAAGCCCTGCTGGGATAGCTGCCCCAATCCATCTTTTAGAGAATCTCTAAAACAGCAGCAAAGAAGTGAGTTGGATCCTGCTGCTGGGGAGGTCTCTGCTAGGAAATAACTGGCAAACGACTGCAGTGATCAGAAAAAGTAAATGTTGCTTCTCACACCAGAGTTCACTGAAATAACTGTCTCCCTCCAGGGAGGAAGGTGGTGAGCAGCCAGGGGAGCGGAGACAGTGGGAGTTAGTACATGCAGAACCTCCTGGCCTGCCCTGATCTTGCTGAACTCAGCTCCAATATTGCCCTTGGTTCACATTTGTGTCCTTGTGTCACCTCGTCCTTGAGTGCACTGCCAGTGTCTTTCTCCCTGAGATGGTGAATCTTTTCTATCCTTAACAACCAGTATGATTTCCAGAAGGAAAGGTGAATAACATCAAATTCAAATGCTGAATGGGAAAGCTTAGAAGTTTCCAAAACTGTTTATGTAAGTACTTATTGGAAAATGGCACAAACAAGTCACTATCTGCTCTGAGATACCAGAGCAGATGTGACACAGTGGAAAAGTCTCGTCCCTGCCAAAGTATTTGCTGGAGGTTTGATAATGAGGTGCCATTGTACAAGAGTGGGTAAAGGTCCAGAGCGGAAAGAGGAGGCATCTGGGTGGTGCAGGGCTGGATGCAGAGGGAAGGCAGCACCTCTTCCACACCACTTTCCTTATCTGCACCCAGTGACAGCCCCCTCCCACTCAAAAGAGATGCTGTTGTTTGTTTTGACTTGGAAAGGAGAAGCAGCTGGTTTTCCATAGCTAAAGAAGGATGAGAAACTTTGGGCTGCCTTCTCTTATTCTCAAAATTCAGCTGCTTTTTGTCCCTTACCAAAGAAAACTCACCAACAATTAATCAGACACAGGAAACGCATCAAGGCAATAACTGCCTCTTTACCCTGGTTAACAGTAAAAAAATCTCTTGTGTAATCCACCTAAGCAGCCTCCAAATTCAAAACAGTCTCAGTAAAAATCAGTCCAATTGCTTGAAGGATGTACATGAAGTGACACTATCTTAAAAAACAAATTTCAATGGCAGTTTATCTTAACAGCCTTTACTAAGGTTTGATCAGACAAAAGAAATGCATTAACTATCCCAATGTCATCTCAGTTCCTTTCTCCACTCTAAGTTACTATCAATCTTATTTCACTTCAAGGTTTAAAAAGATATCTGGCACTTTGAAATTCCCTTTGACTGTCCACGTGCTTTTATTTTGCAATGGCTTTAGACTTGCCATCCCTTCCCTGAAGCCTCCTCAGTGACTGCCATGGGGCACGGGTGCAGGGAACTGCTTTCACCCGAGTCAGCACAGCAAGCACTCTGCTTCCCTCCCTCTCCCCTTTCCAAACAGTGCTGCTTTTAGCTCGTTTATCTGCCTGTTGGGGTGACAGGTAATCAGAAAAGGAGTCCTGAGGGGAAATACAAAGTGATTCTTTGGAGTGGTTGGCTTTGAAAACCGTTGTGGGTGCTGATGAAGGGAGCGTTACGGCTGTCCTTTCTGCTTGCTTTGCCTTCTGCCCTGACTCTGTCAGCACTGCACAAACTGGAGGAAGAGCCTCCAGGATGTTCACAGCCCATCTTGCTTTAGTAAAATCTGGTATTATTTATATCAAGATCTGTCACTGGTTTGATGTGAAGGCAAAGACAGAAGCTGACTCATCTGTCCACTGTTCAGGGGACTCTGATCTAGTCTTTAACAGAGACCAACAATCTGCCACTTTGGAAAAGTAGTGGATTCACTGTAGTCTGAACCAACACTGTAAACCAAAATAACAAATGCTTTCACTCAAGCATATAGAATGCCAACAGTGCCAAAAGACTGAGAGAAACCCCATTCACTCCATTAGGAAAGGTGGAGCTGCTCCTCAAGCCCTCATTGATTAATTACACCAGTGCATGATAATCGTGCTGAAGTCAGGTTTATCAAAGGCTTCCCCCTGCTGTGATGAGGGCCCTGTCCCTCACTGGGACAGCTCAGGCAAGGTGAGGGACAACAGTCTGCTAGAAATCTGCCCACCAAATTCTTGTTTAGTTACAATAGTGTTCCACTTTTGCTTCTATCTTCTCCTAAGCAATCTAATTCTGTTATTAATCTCTTCCCTTTACAATAAGAACAAAAATACTCATTTCTTCCAGTATGGATTCTGAAAAGATGGAAGAGGCCAAGTAAGTGGGTAGTGTGGAAATCTAACATGAAGGTGGTTGACATGAAATTTGAGTCTACCCACAAAACACAGCTGGCAGAGGTGCAAACACCAGAAACAGGGAGGAATGAAAGCAACCAGCGGGCCGAGGCAGGAATTACCTACAGCAGAGCAAGCAACTGGGAACAGGCCCCAGCACAAAAGCCATCCCACTTTGCTGACTGAAGGGGGCCTACTGTCATCTGTTCTGAATCAGGGCAGGATTAACTGCTCAGCCCAGCGTCTATGTCTTCCAAGATACATCATTTTTGTGGTTAGTTTCAGAAATAAGCTTGCTTTTAAAAACCAAAAAAACAACCCCTTTGAACCCTGCAATTCTGGGTAACAGGGTAGAAACTGAGAGCAGGAAGCAAAGAGCCAGAGGGAAGAGGCGTCTCACCTGTGCTAGAGAAAGGCAGGTGGCTTGGGTCCAGCCATACCACTTGTGTGCACCCAACTCAGGGAGCTGCAGATCCCAAACAGCATCACACACTTACTTGTTCTCTGCAGGAACAGCCAGGCTTGGAAAACCAACCATGGAAGCAACAATGATTATAAGGTATTGACTTTGGGGTGGTTACTCCAGCCCCTCACACTTGGTGCAAAATTAGTTAGAAAAAAGACTTGAGAAGCCACTCCACCCCCAAATTCTTTAATGATTCAGCTGGTAGAAGCACTTGTTGCCAATCAGAAACCTTGATTTGCTATGACTTCTTCAAGGCAATCATTCAGGTTCAGCATTCACGAGGGCTGTAAAAGATTCTTTTTCACACACCACCTCCAAAAAGGAGTGGAATCCTAGGAATAAGCACACCAAGACAGTTAGCAGGTCTTGCATCAAGGAGAGCTATCACAATGCATCATGTAAAATAAAAACAATGCCATTTCCACTGAATGTACTGAAAGAATTGTGAATCAATACAAGAACCTTTTTTTTCCTCCCTATCAGTTTCACAGTTACAGCTCTCAGAAGACAGAAATAAACCAAAGTGCCTTCACATTACAGAGCTCATCAAAGTCAAGGATCTGTTTATGCTTACATTGATTATTAAAAAAATGTTTTCCCAACAAAGAATGGCATTGAAGTTTTCAGATGAGTTATGCTGGGGGGGGGTGGGGGTGAGGGATGATTCTTTATGCATGATGCAGCTTCCTAAGTCCTGAAAATTTGGAACAGTTTTTATTTTAGTGCTTAAAATGACACTAGTGTGCCTGCATGCAACCACAGACTTCAGTATCATAAACACCAAGCAGATACAGGAAAGGCAGCACTGATAATCTGGTGGCATTTGGGGGAAAAAGGCAAACTGAAACTCACCTTTCTGCTGCCACTACTAACATCTGCCTTTCTGATTTTTCCAGAATTCAAGTAACAAACCTGTATGCATAACCCTGCAAACCCAGAAGCAACACAGGGGATTGCATGGAGAGGAACTGCTGCTGGGCATGTACCAGGACAGAGAATTTGCACTACCAGGACACGCAGGAGCAACACACAGATGATTCAATGTACAGGTTTGTTACTACTGGTGTCTCAGATTAGTAGCTACAGTACTGGAAAGAAATGCATTTTACTCAGAACACACAGGCTTCATGTAGGTCCTTTATTTTTAAAAAACAATAATAAAAAGATCAGAAAATCTTGAGCAGAGTGTAGGTAGCAATGCTTGATAAAAATCCTTCCCTGAAGCACAGAATGCTGCAAGGGCCCCAGCTAATCCTCTCTCACAAGGTAAAATGTATTTACCAGATTTAACTGACAACAGCCAGTTCTGCCTCACTAAGCAAGCTTCTCTGAAGGCCAAGTTGACAGCATGTGACATACATTTAATATCATCTCATTTAGTACAATCATTTCTTTTCCGAAATTATTAACCCCAAGTGGTTTTGCTCCCCAGCATTATACACCTGGGCATCTCCACAATCTGAGGGAAGTTAAGAAAGGGGAAAAAGGAGCAAGATAAAAATAACCAATCATAAAAATATGCACAGAAAAAAAAAGTTATTAAGTTATGGGAAATGCAAGCAGTAGGTACATGAGGAAACAAGGTGCTTTTTTTTCTTCTCCAAACTCAGCTTTCTCAGGAGAACAGCAGCTCAGTTCTCCCTAAAGAGAGGTCCATGGGAAGAGAAGATCAAGAAAAACTCACAGGAAGTCATCATTCCCACTCCAGTCAACCTCCTTTGAAGTACATATTCATCCCTATATTTATTTATGCATAGTGCTCTCAATCATCCAGTCTCTAAAATGCTTCTCCATCAAGCTTCTGGCTCTCCAGTCCCCAACGTTTACAGTGGGGATGATTTTCTGTGGCTTCAACCACTGAACAAAACGCTTCATTTCCAGGTAACTGCTGTGTTCACTGTAAGGAATCCCTGAAAAGAAGTAAGATCTGTCAGTCTACTTAGCTTCCTGCCAAAATACCTTTGCAAGCTTTCCAGCTAAAAAAACACTTTAGACATTTTTTTTTTTTTAATTCATATTTGAGATCTAAAGTTTATAGGTAAGGTAAAAGAAAACCTCAGATTTTCCTTCTGGAAAACACACCTTGTGTTAAGTTACCGAGTGATTCATCAGTGGAGTCTGAGTAACACCAGGCATTTGGTTAAATGAATGTTAAGAGATTCAACTGCACTCACTGATAAGAAATGAGAGGAAAAGGAAGACCTACAGCCTCTCACAAATGAGTAAGGTATGGAATGAAATCTTGGCTCTGGAACTGCACCGCCGCAAGCATCAGGCCAAGACTTCACCCCTAAAGGCTTGTCCTATATCAGACATAAGGCTTGATTTGCACAAGGACAGGAGCAAAATGGATGTAAAAAATCTGCATTTACAGTGCTCTCGATCCCTCAGTTCACAGATCTCTCCTGGAGAGACCATCTGTTCAGTTTCTCAATGAGTTATCAGGAAAAGCATTGATTACAAAGAACAGTAGGAGTTTCCAGAATAAAACCATGAAAAGCATCAACACTAAATGAAATGCACCGAATCTTTACCACTCGTACCATATATGGTGATCTTTCCTCTTGTCTGAGGTTTGATATCCACCAGAGAAAGGCATGAATCAGAGTAGGTCCACCCAGTAGGTCTGAAAGCCAGAACTTGATCGAAATTGTCAGAAAACTTATTCAAATGCTCTTGCAAGCCCTGTGAAAAAAATACAGCATATACTTAATCCCATTACATAGCTCCTCAGTCTGAAGGTTGGACATGTCATGATGGAGAGACTTCAGAGTAAATTTTCTTTTCATGTTTTGATACTAACTTTTTTTTAAATACCACCTGCCTGGAAATGATTTGTGATAAATATTTACACTGCAGAGCACCTCATGCCTCAGGATCTCAATTGCTTCATCTGAATAAGCACATACAAACAGCTACATGTTCCAGTTCAGAACACCTAAGGCATAAATCACCTCTGATAACGTCTTGCTCTCCAAGTCATTCTTTTCCTCCTCTCAGCTGCAGGTTAGAACTCTTGCAGCTGAGTGGTGGTAAAAGATGGTGAAAGCCTGCTTCAGTGCAAAATCATCTGGTTAATTTAAAGTGCCACTGAGATCCTGACATCTGCTTATGCCCAGAAGGGCTCAGAGTTGATTAAGTAAGCTACCCATAAAATCGCAGCAAGCCAGCGCATGAGTTGAGTACTGCTCTGAGCACTAAACCATATGTTTTACCACATTTCCATTCATGATAGGAAGGAAACCACCTCTCATCTCATCACCCTAAAAAAAAAAAATCACTCGAAAAGCTTTCCAAGTTGGCCAAGTTAGCCTTCAATATTGTTTAAGCTAGGATCAGGAAAAGGATGAGGGGGAAGTATAAGGAATGTGCAATCTTATTCCTGGATCAAGTGAAGTCAGTATTATTCCAAACCAAAAACAGAAAATCAGTTTCATGTGTCCTGTATAAAATCTGGAAAGCACAGTCTCCATTTGAAAGCCCTAAAAGAATACAGACCTCAAAATCATGAACTTTCATATCAGTGGCAGGAAGAGGAATACAAATTACAGACTGATTAAAAGAAGGTGGGGAGAGGGGGGTAGATAGGCTGCAACACAACAGTAACCAACTTGTCAGACACTTGAAAATCATTGAGCAAGGAAGCAGAAAGCTGCCATGACACTGCCTCATTTAATAGCACCTTCAGCACAATGTCCACTGGCAACACACAGAATCCATCAAACCAGACACATAAAAGAACAACAAAACAAACCCTGCAACACACATTTCATTCAGCACCAGGAATTCTGGCTAGCTGCCATGACTCTTAATACACTGCAAATGCTCAGCCTTCACTAGATTAAAGATACAATTGTAGCAGTCTACTTCTCCTTCACACTTCATTTTGGGAAGATTAACGTAGGTTAGGCTAATACTTCATATGTTTGGTCTAATGCAATCTAAATTCAGTACTTCAAATACAATGATTATTACACTAACCAACGCTAATGTGCTTTCAAATTTTGTTACAAACCAAGCACAAAACATTCACGTTCAGGATGCAGTTTCAATCTCATAAAGAATGATTTGTGCATTTCAAATCACAGGCACTTCTGAAAAATCTCACCTCCATGCTAGCACAAGACATTACTGAGCTGAGCAACATGAAAGAGGTGCCCAGACCCGACGGCCTCAGTCCTCTGGAAATCTTTCCCTGCACATTCAAGTGGCAGAAGCTTCCATTTTTGACTGTTAACCAAAAATTGTTTGCTGCAAAAAAGCATGCATGCATTTTAGAAAAGATGGCCTCTTTCCACAAAACAAATTACTCCAGTGCTTGTTCTTAACAAGTCCACTTTAAATACACATCCCGCTTTCTTCTTTTATTGCTTTAGTCAACGTTGTTCTAGACCTTCACCCTTTTAAAATGGAAAATATATGACACTGCTTTATTGACCTCCTTCAGTCACTGCTGACAGCCTGTTATCTACAGCGTGAACAGATTCCATAAGGTAGGAGAAGGCTCCAACATGATTAAATAGTTCATCTACAATTGGCCCTAACACCACTTAAACCCATTTGGCTTATTCAAGAACAGCTACTCGTCAGTACATACAGCAATCCCTGTATTTTAATGGAGTAAAGTATCACAGTAAAGTACCCCATCTCTGGGATTGTTTAAGTCTCTACATTTATGTACATGTTATCCAGAACATGGCTCTAAGGCCACAGCTGTTACACTATGACTCTTGTTCAACTAGATCACGGTGCTTTTCATTTTCCTGGCTCTTTCTAAGGCCCAGGTATCGCTTCTGGCATGCTGTAGATTTGTCTAGAACCTCCTGTTCTCAGAGATGAGACCCTACAGATGATAGAACTGCTTGTCTGAGAAGTGAGGCTGTCTACACATCCTTGTGGTATAATCACACTCTCTGCCTGAAAAAGTCCAACTGTGCAAGTACTCCATACGCACCAGGACACATGAGAGCAGAATCACGTAACACCCCAAAAATCTGCCTAAGAACTCAAATACACTACTTTTTAGGACAACACGACATATTAAAAAGAAGTATATACAGATTTTCATTACTCATTTTCTGCTCCACCATGGAAAATATTATAGAACAAAGTTAAAACATTAAGTTATTAAGTTCCAACTCCTGCAGCTCCCATCCAAATCATATTGCCTTTTTTCTCCTTTTTAGGTCAACTCTGACCTTGACTGGTCCTGCAGCTAAATACCGTCTTGCTCTGAAGGATTTGCTTGAGATGGCACAGCAGGCCTGAAGCAAAGCAGGAAAATTAACCCAAGTCAGTAAGATCTAAGTGACCACTGTTTTTCTTTCTTCCAGGCTACCTTTAATCTAGAGCCCACTGTTTTGCCTTCACCCCATTCTGTAGTTTGTAGTCTATTTGGAAAAACTATCTTTCCCCTCAGGAATTGCTCACTTTTCCCAACTCCCATAAAAACTCTCAACAACAAAAAAAACAGTATCTCAAATCTTGTCTGAAATGTGCATTTGAAATCAACACAGACGAAACAATGTCTTAAAATAAACTGTTGTGTTGGCTTTGCTACAAATATTAGAGAAGACTGTGCACCGAAAAGCTAAAGTATGTCAACAGATGAGGTGTCCTTCAATTTATTCACTGTGTATTTGTTTATTTATTATATGTTTATTGACTTTCAAGTATCCATATCTCTGTGTAAATCTTCAGCACAGAAGGAGAGAGAATATTCTTTCTAAAGATGAAAATATGATTATAAATACATGGAAATCAAACTGAGAGGAACATGGAGAATCCTATTGCTGTTTTCATCAAACACCAGACTCTAAGTCGGCCATGTTCAAGGGCTGCCTCAAAACAGAGAGGCTCACAGGCAGAAAATTCTTCAAGCCTTTTCCTCCATTGTACTGGGTACAAGACAGGCTGAAAAACAGGGACTCCACGTCACAGTATATTAATTGCTAATAGGACAGATCCTGCACTCATTACATAAATCTACTTCAAAAAGGCCCGCAAAGAACAAGCCTTTGAACAAACCTCGTGTTACCTTGTAGAAGCACTGCACTGAAGTGAAATTACACTGTCTGTGCATCATGTTTGGAGACAGATATTACTGTTTAATTGCCTTTCATTTCCAATGCATTGTGACCTGTCAAAACTTCACTAAATAAATATGATCTGACAAGAGGTTAAACAGCACCGAACACACCACCAGTTAGGAGGAGTTGAGAGGAAGATTAGCCAGCAGGTTAATCAACAGCATATATTTTCTGATCTTACCTTAAAATTAATTTGCATCATAGGAAGAATGTGAAGCAAAGTACCATGCCAGTCCATACTGATGAGGGAATTAACAGCTGCAGACTCCAGGCACTGCAGAGTTTTGTACTTATCACGGGACATGCTTGCTTTTGAGCCCAGAACTTCGGCAATTGCTTTGAGATTGATTGGGAGGAAAGAAAAATGGAAAAGGTCATTTTTTTTTACCTTGTTTTGGAGATACTCCCAATTATTGCACTGGATCATATTTACTATTGATAAACAAAATTCATATTCAAAAGGATACAGTGGCTTGCATTCTAACATCAAGCACAGAAACCCCTAATGGCTGTTAAAAAACTCCATCTCCTGCATTTTAGCAGCTGAACTTGTATTACAATTGGAAAGAGAAGGGAGAATAGAAGTACTTTGATAAATTCCAAGCCATATACCTTTGGTAAAATATTACTGAATCAAACTGGAATTTATTTCCAAGATGCTAGAAACCTGGAGTTTTTGGAACATGCAACAAACAGCTCATGTTAGAGACAGACTACATTTCAGTAAAAGCAACTCTTGTATTGATGACATTAAATACATTCAAAAGCACAAAAGGTACACAGCTGCCTGCTCCAGAGTGCACATTTGAGCAATCATGTTGGTTCCCAATGGTGTAACTGAGTGAAGCACAGCACACAAAATTTTCATTAAGTCGGAAGAGATGTGTTTTGTTTTGGGCAATGCTTTGGTAAAAATCATTTTGTTACAATGCATTACTGTAAATATTTAGGAAAATAAGTAATACAAACCTGGAAAGAAAAACTGTTAGCAAAATAGGAAGTTTAAGAATAATAATAGTCCTTTCCTGTTTCTAGACAACTTGAAATAATTAACAGCCAAAACATCATAAAGACCTTTTCCTTTTCAAAATGCCATCAGAAAATTTCTGATCGAAATCAATTAGAGGATAATTCATGTAGAACCCAAACTGTCCTTCTGTATATTTGAGGAAGGATGTAAAAATGGCAGAAAAATATTTATTTCATAAAGTTAAAACATTGATTAGAACACTAAAAAACTATCAGTAGGATTACTAAGTGTATTTCATTTTTTTTTACACAATATCAGACCATTGAGTCTAAGAGACCCTTTATATCTTTAAGAAAAAAAGTTTTTTTTAAACACAGGCTTAGTTAGTGATTTAGTTCTTTGATCCAGTGCACTTCTTTTACATACCTAAAAAAACTTTCTCTTTTCCGATGGAATAAGTGCCACAGACAACCAGAGTACGTGGGTTTAAAGTCACTGTCTCAAAGGCAGTGTTGACAGCAAACTGGATAACCTCTTGTTGAGAAGGAAAAGTGTATTCAGGACTACAATATCTGGGGCACAGAAACAAGATACACCACGTTGTTATACAAGACAAAAAAGATGATCTCTGAAGGTCCCTTCCAACCCCTTTCACTCTATGATTCTATGAATTTGCCAAGAAGGCTCTCAAAACTGCACACATGCCACAACAAAGTAATGAAAAAGATGCTATCCTTCCATGTAATTTCAGTCTACTTGCAGACTATTTATTAGAAACACCGAGGTGCTCAGATTAAATGGCTGCAATAAATTTTACATCAAGTAGATCAGTCTTTTCTCTACAATCGTTAACTTGTCTGACACTCAGTTCTGCAGTTTTTTCTCTATAAATACCCAAGTGCTCTTTCAAGCTAGGTATTTGCATCACATGCTAATTACATCCTTGTGTCTATTTTTTGTCATGCACACAAACCATAACATAAGGCATTACTCATTCACAGAAACATATGGAACAGAAATAAAAGGCTGCAGCTGGGCATTAGTCATCATATACAGAAAAACAATCTTCTATACAGGAGTCAAGAGAAAAGTCTGATGAAAACCCAGACAACTGATTTAACTCTTTGGCATTCCTTGACTCTTTTAATTCCTTCCCTACTCTGTTTCATAACAGAGTTGAGTCCACATAAACCCAGCGTTCCATGAATCTCTTTGTTTTAGAGCTGAACACTGTGTGTATGAATCCGGACACCCAGAAGTTAATACCACTTATAAATAATGTGGCCATCTCAGCAAATACTTCAGCATCTTTTCCACCACTCACTTTTATTCTCTCATGTAACAGTGTAATGGATGAACAAGCTAGACATAGATGAGCTTGCAATAAATAGCTGGTTTTACCCAACACCAAACAGAGCTAACAAGTGGCAAAACAGTAACGTCAGATTTGTTCAGTCCATATAAAGTCTTGCTAAACTGACAAGATGGTTATATTGAAAAAAAACAAAGAAAAGTTGAGCACAACTTACGTGGTATCAAGGTAAAGGGTATGGACTTGTTGACCAATCAAAGCAGGGTATCGCTCCATAGAAGGATCTGCCCTGAAGTCTCCTGTGTGCAGGAAAACAGCTCCGCTCGGCAGCCAGAAAAGGATCATTGATGCACCTGGGCAACTGAAACAAACAACCCCATGCAAATTATGTAAGCTCTCTATACTGAGAAAACTGCCTGATCAGCAGCAGGAAGGTGTGCAGAACAGCATTTTCAGTCACATCTACTAGGCAGCTTCATTTATCTGAAGGAGCTCTAAGATGATCTTTATGGCTGACTACAAGCTACACTTGAGATCTGCACTGCGATGGAGGGAAGAAAAAAACCCACACCAACAGTAACGTAATCAAGCATTAACTGTCTTTTGGGGATGCTCTGTCTTCTTCTGTGTGTGATAAAGATGCTGCCTCAGTTGCAGTCTCTGAGGTTCTATTACTTGATCTAAAGAGAAACAGCAAATCAAAGAGAAGCAGCATTCTTATTCGGGAGAAGCAGAATTGTATTATTACAGATGCATCTTCATTCCTGCAGGACTTACTGAAGCATTTGCTTTTCAATTCTATTTGCAGATTTTACACATTATCCTCCATCCACAATTCCCTGGTTATAAATACAATTCTCTTATTGGCCACAGTGAGTCCATTGCACCTTCTGCTGTTCCTCGCCAAAGCTGTCACAAGGGCAAGTGCTCAGACTGAAAAAACAGAGTGGAACTATTTTGAACATGAATCATCTGTAAAGGGTAAATGAAATCTCAAAAAAAAAGGGAAAAAACAACTGGCATGAATCAGAGCTAGAATGACAGAATTGGTGAACTCTCCAAAAGGTTGAACTTTGTACCTAAGGTTTATATGCCTTTTAAACTGAAGCAGAGGATCAGCGAGACAAACAGGAAAAATGAGAATTGCCCAGATTACATAAGAGACAAGGCTTCCTTCATTCCCAGAAAGGGTTCTCAAAGGACTTCATGGAATCTTATCTCTCCAACTATAAACAAAACCTAAGATAAGTAATATTCAAACCAGCTGTGACACTGCTGCATTTCAATATATACTTCAGGGAAAGGACTTTTTTTTTCTAGCTCATAGCCAAATAAGGTACCAAGAGGCAGAACAGTGAGAGCACAGGGCTGGAAGTCAGGTGCTACTAATTGCAGCATTACTACACAGTGTCACTGCAAACACTGGACAAACACCTCACTCTCTATCACCAAATCCCAAGAGAAATCTTGTTACGCATTTCAACAAACTTTTCTTTAAAAGTTCAGTTTTCAAAATGTTGGTTAGGTTTTATTTCTCCCAGGATCCAAAGTAGTACATTTTTCTGTAGCTGCAGATTTCACTAGCTTCAGTTGAAGCTTCAGAAACCTAATATATCTGATAAACAAATGTAGAATCTTTCCAACCAGATACCACAACCTAATGTGTTCAGACCACTAGAAAAATCAGTCAGCCTCTCAACAAGCTTAGAAACCACAGAGCTTTGCGTGGTTAACCCCATGTACTCATTACAAGCAAACAAAATTAACTGAAATTATTGAGAAAGTCTAAGTTTCATTTTCAGAAATAACTCACCCATTTCAAAAGCTAGCTACTTGCAAGAAATCTAGGCTCCAACATGCCTAATTCACTTCTGAAGTGAATGTGCATGTTACTAAGCCCACTCAGGTATCAAGTATTTTGACCCTTATATTTTTCAGATCCACTGAAACCTAAAAATCCTGAAAACTGTCTGTGTGTGTAGAGCTATTTGTGTTTGGTATTTTATACACACAATATTCCACAGCAAATGCAATGATACATACTGATTGGCATCAAGCAACAACACTTTGATCCCATTCACTATACATTCTGTATCCATCGGCAGCACGTGGACGTACTGCTCTTTGACTCGAAGTTTGCTCTTCACCAGATTGCCAGTCACCTGTAACAGGGAAAGGATTTAATATGGAATAGGAACAAAATCTAAAAAAAGCCTTTGTTTATTTTAGAATAAGCCAGACTGTCTGGCTTAGAGAGAAACTAGGAGAAACTACAAGATCCTGGGTATAATCAAAGTGTTCAGTAGCTTTTCGCCTCTCAAAAAGCAAAGTGAAAAAAAAAAGCTGTCTTAAAAAAGCCAACTTTTGAAAGACTGTCAGGTTATGGATTGGAGTCAGAGAGGAGGCCAACAAGCTGGAATAGCATCTATCACAGACTGCCAAATCAAGAAGAAGAAGTGAGCAAAGCCTTCTTTAAACAACTGAGGAAACTTCTAGGTCACAGGCCCAGGATCTTATCATGGAGGACTGCAGTCACCCCAACACCTACTGGAAGGGCAACAAAGGGACACAAGCCCTCCAGGTGACTTCCAGAGTAAATCACAAGCACTTTTGATGCAGGTTCTGGATGGGTTAATTAGACAAAGTGCCCTATCACGTTAGGAGTAAAGGAGAGTTAATGGCAGTCTTGGCCATTCAATACTCTGAAGCACAAGACACACAAGACCAGGCTTAAAAAACCCTCCATTCACTTCATGTGAAGAAGAGATGGCTCAAATGAAATCTATTTTCAGACTTCCATCACTTACGAGTTAGAGAGAAGATGGAGCCAACTTCTCCTCAATGGTGCACACAAAAAGAAGCTACAGTCTCAAGTTGCAAAAAGGGACATTTCAACTGTACATAAGGAAAACACTTCAGACTGGGTAAGCACTGCAACAGGCTGCAAGGAGACAGAGTGCAGTCTGTCCTATTTTCAACATTTAACCCACAAATGCTCTCTGCAGTCTGATCTAATATTGAAGTTCGACCTGAACTGCCCAGGAGACCAGACCACATGACTTCTAGAGATCCTTTTAAACCTGTTTTTATTCATAGCATCTAGGCAGGAAAGTTTCACTTATCTTCATCAGACAAATCAGGGAAGAATTTCTTACAAAGGAAACCCAGACTCCCCTGTACGTATCCACTGCATCTAACTGACCCAACAGTGAAACCTCTGATCTTCTATTCACTTTCATCAGTATTAAAGTAGCTATAGTTGCATATGGATTTGATAATATCTAGTCATCTTGGAAAATCTTACCTTATTACAGTAGATTGGAAACACGGAGTTTTTAGTTAGCCCACAATAGTGATCAGAGTGAAAATGAGTAAGGAAATAAGCTGTACAGCCTTCAATTTCTCCATACTGGAAGGCATCTACTGTGAAACCAGTTCCTACAGCAAAAAAGGAAGAGAAGCCAGTCAGTAAACATGCATAGTTCAGAACTAGTTTCTAATAAAATCTTCCTTTTGTTCTTTTATCTTTCTTTCATATTAAAAGGGAATACAGTTACAGGCCATATGGTTGAAGGAGCCACTTAAAGATGAGCGTGGTTTGTGTGTGAGAAAAGGCACAACAAATATTTTCACTTATTACAATAAAAATGTAATGCATCCACACACAAATATTTTCACAAGCCTCCCAAACATCTGTCGTTCAGCTGCCATCCTACATAACTGGCAACTGGTTAAGCAAATAAAACACATTTATCTGCATTCAGCTGGCATTTTTGAAAGTTCACATAGATTAAAATCTAACACCAAGGTCTTACCATAAAATAAACAACACATTCTGTGGTCAAACTGCAATCTTTCAATTATTCTACATTTAATATTCCTCGCAAAGCATGCTACCGTGCAATTATTAAACAAGCAATCTGGGGTCTTTGAATATATCTGCTGAGATGAAATGTGACTGCTTTGCCACTGTATGCTTTCAGTGAGGTGCTGTTTACATGAAGACCACTGCACAGAAAATATCTCTTTTCTCTGCAAATGTCATTTTTTTAAAAAAATCCAAACAATTCTCACAAATGGTCCTTTCACATGGGGTTAGACTTTCTTAAAGCCACCAAACAGAACTATTAGAACTAACTCACCTGGTGGCACTCAAATGTTTTTCATTTTACATTAAACACGTGTCCCAGATCTTCTGGAAGAACTAGAAATTCTTCTGCTTACTTGAGGGTAGAACTTCAAGTATTTGCAACTCCAAAACAAAAAAAACCCACAGCAGTCTGCTTATTAGAAATCACAAACCCCAAGTGTTTGAGAGGTACCAGACTCAAAACTTCAGGAGGATGAATTATACTATACCATGGGGATAAATATGTCATCATTATCAACGCAGAAAATAAGAGTCAAATACACTTCAAATATAGTATCAAAATTCAGAACAAAGATGATCTAGACAATAATAAAACAACTTTAAAACAGCATTGCAGGCACAGGAGTCTGCTCTTCAAACTTATTATACATGGAAAAATCTCTAAGCCCATGGAACTCATGATGCTAGTGTAGCCCTACAAAGACTTACAGTTCAGTCTTCAAGAGGCAGCTTGGCACTTAGGATCAGTAATATATTTCTATTTGGCTTCCTCAAATGTCTACCTAACGCTAAGACAGTCTTTTAGTGATAAACAGAACTGCAGATCTGAAGCTTTTAAAGCCGCTGATCCATCATCCTGTAATTTAAGTAACTGCTTGAGGAGATTCAGATAAATTCTTGTCTGTTTCCTTAACTAAACTCTTCTGCTTGGTTTTCATTTCTTTATTTTCATGGTTGTAGTAAATCCTCCTTCTAATACTACTGAATTTCAAATGCAAACTTAAACTTAATTCTTTTAACTTCATGTAAGGAAATAATTGCTACTGACAGCATTATTTTCAGGCACAACTGAAGTGATGGAAAAGGTTAAACTGAGCAATTAGGAGTGAATATTAACAAGGGACATATTCAAAATCATTTGAGAAAGTAGAACCACCTTTCAATACTGATGTTTTCTGCTCTATCAAAAACATTCAGTCCTTCAAATTATTTTCCTGAGGTAACTATTTCATTAACAATTTTCAGCCATTGCTGACTCTGGTTCTGCAGTCATCTTCTTTTGAAGATCTGCACCTACACAAGCTTTTATCAACTGGGAGGGATGAAAAGCCCTTATGAGCTGCAATCTAAATGGCCAGGAAAAGTGAACAATAGTGAAGCCTAAATTCAGGAAAAACAGTCAAGCCAAAATGATTTCATTTCTACAAAAAGCAGCAGTTACCTCTCACCTGGTATTTTCTTGTAGAAAGGGCAGTGTTTTTTTCTTGTTCCTTCCCCTGTAGTAGACAATTCTTTAAATTTTTTTCTCCACCTGTGTTGGCCACTGGAACTTACATCTGCAAAGGCTCCATTTTTACTTGAACTTTCTGTAACTGCTTCTACGTCTTCCACAGACCCTTCAGCTTTCCTTTTTTGTCGTGTGGGCTTCTTTCCATTAGGAGTTACTGAACCTGGTGTCTGCTTCCCCTCTACATCTTCCACAGAGCCTTCAGCTTTCCTTTTTTGCTGTCTGGGCCTCTTTCCATTGGGAGTTACTGAACCTGATATCTGTTTCCCCTCTACATCTTCCACAGAGCCTTCAGCTTTCCTTTTTTGCTGTCTGGGCCTCTTTCCATTGGGAGTTACTGAACTTGGTATCTGCTTTCCCTCACTCAAACATGTCTTTCCTTTGCTTTCCTCTTTTACTTTGAGTTTTAGCCCAAAGAAAACACCAATGTCCATCTGTTTTAGTTCTTTGGCAGGACTGGATTTGGCATTCATACTTGCTAAAGAAAGAGATGGTACTGTTTTAGAGATGGGGCTGGGAAAGCACACAGCAGCTGTATTAAAACTCCCTTCTTTCTCCCCTACTGACTGCAAACTCCCCTGGCGAGCTGTTTTTTCAGTTGCATCGGCAGTCATCTTATCTGTATTAGTTAAAATGTTAATTGGGTCCTTCAAAACATTATTTTTCTGTGTCAGAAGAGACCCAGCATCTTCTCTGACTAGTAGCAATGAGGTCTCGGTATAACTCACATATGCAGAATCCAAAGCACAAGCACCACTATCTTCTGACATTGTGTTACCTGCTTTAGCCACAGAGGACAGAAATGCTGGCTCTTCAACCTTCTTGCTATTAAAAGAGGATCCATCTTGCTGATGCTGATTATCTCCACATGTTGCATTACAGAACTGCCTGTTTATGTGACTCTGAGGAACAGTTTTTACACCATGATCTAGTTGGTTCAATTTTACCTCCTCACTGTGGGGGGGTTTAACTATGAAATTTTGCTTGTTGGTGTTCTCATACTGAGGCTTCTGCTGTAAGAAAAGTCCATCAAATGTCTTAAACACCACTGCATTAGTTTCTTCATCTTCAAAGTTCTGGACTTTGGGTAATTTATTTTGTGATATTTTTACTTTGTTCTCTTCCTCAGTTTCCTCTTCACTTTCCTCAAAAGTACTGAGTGGAGAATAAGAAATTTCACAGTCACTGAAGTCTACTTTTGACTGCAGTAGACTTGGCTGACTTGTATCTTTCTGACTACACAGATCTCCTGTTTCACTTTCTTGAGACGATGCTACGTCATAAAATACAAATTCACAACCGTTACCTGTAGCCTGTGTGAGCTGAACTGTATCTTGAGGCTTCTGAACATCTGCAAAAGAGGAAGTACTTTCACTGATTGCATTTAGAGACTTCACGTGCGGTGAACTCTGTACCATCAATGTGTAGTCAGCAGTCAGGACATTTTTTATGTTATCAGATGATTTTTCATCCTGTGAGGTTTTCTCTACATGAGTTGGGGAACAGCTGGGCTTTGCAATGGTAGAACATGTCACCTTCTCCTCCAAAGAGTTTGCTGAAGAGTTTACAAGATACTCTCCTGCCCTGCTTGCTGCAAGTAGAAAATGGCTGTAACGCTTGTAGTGGGATGGAATGGTAGAAGTGCACAGTAAACCATCAGGACACTCTATGAAAAGAGTTAAACAGAGAAGTAACATTAATATCTTTGCAAATATAGTTGGAATAATTATTAAAATAGAAATCATACCATTTGAAAGCTTTTTCTTATAAATACAGCTATTAGGAGGACAGAAGGGATGAGTAAGAAGTAATTTTCAACCCATCAAGAGCATCTGCCCTGAGTTGGCTAGAAAGAAGAATGCTTCCAACCAAAAACCAAATAGCTGCTGCTAATACAGCACCGTGCCTGAATTAATACAGCCCTCTAACATCATGAGGATTTAACCTGTTTCGATGCTGTGCTAACATAATCATAAGGCTTCTGCTTTAGAATTGTCTGGCATGCAAGCAATGAGCTCAGAGCAGCAGCAGCACCAGAAAAGGTCAGTTGACATGTTTGCAAATGAATTAAATCTCTGTTCTGTATCAACCTGCAATTCTGTAACAAACCATCTGCTGAGATACACATTAAAAACAAACAAACAAACAAAAGCTATGTGAAAATAAAAGCACTTGGGATTGAGATACCAGCAAAAAATCTGATGCTGTTCCCTAAGCCTTTTTTGGTGAGTCTTTTCAGGTGAGTCTTTTTTTTGAAAGCCTTTTAAGGTGAGTGCATAAATCAATTAGAGGGATTCTTCATCTGTTAGTTACAGAAGAAGAGGTGGAAATGAGGTGTTAACACATCTGCTTTAAATCAAAACCACTGCCAAAATCAAGAGTAAAAGACTCACATTTCCTTGTTGTGAAGAAGAAAATTCAAGGAAAGTTACAAAGCTTTAAAAAGGAAAGTGATTGTGTTACCTATACCAGCCTTTACTCAAGTTTTCTGACTATATACTGTTTTTCAAACGTTATGACATGTATTAAGAACATAAATAGATATCTAGATCTCTTCAGACACAGTATTTCCCCCATTAAACTAACAAGTGTAACGAGTCAGTTATTCCCTTTGTGCAAAACCAAAACTGTGTGGTCTTACAATACAGGAATGTTGATGTATAATTCTGTATCAAATTTCTCAGGCATACTGGACCAGAGGCTAGTATTTCAAGGAAATTAGCATAACAGACTGATTTTTAGCTTCCAACTGTCCACCAACAACAGGACAAATCACACAGCAACAGGGATACAGAGTAATAAAATTTATACCCGAGGAGAAAGAAATTCAGTGCCAGAAGCAGCAACTTTTTAACGGAAGGATTTTTTTGCCAACACTGACTTAGTAGTGGAAAGATGTTCCATTATTTTAAAATGCCACCTTCAATTTCTTAATAAATCACTAAAACTGGAGCTTGACAAACAAATCATGACTCTTCATCACTGCCTTACAAAGCTCTGAAGTTAGTTCTGCTATAAGATTTTCACATCAAGACTTTCACGTTCTTCACCAAGAACCAAAAATTTCCTACTACAATAATACTGACAAACAATCAGTAATAGCATTCTAACAATCACACCAACCAAACCAAGCCTTGCAGCAACATTAATCGAGAAGCCTTTAAGTTTTCTCTGAAAGCGTTTTTCCTATTCATACCTTTTTCAACAGCTCCTGGAGCATCCAGACATTCAGCAACGTGCCATCGAGGTGTCTGGACCAATAGCAAAGAGAAAGGCATCTGGCAGCTCGGACAGTATCCGTCATGAATGGGCTTTGCATGTGGTGAGCTCCGTTCTGGCAGGCTACTCAAGCTTTCCTGGGAGTGCACGCTACTGTCATCTTGACACTGATCTCCATCCTGATTTGGCCTTGAGCTCAGCTCGTTTTTCTGAAGAGTGTCAGTTTTTTCTACAGATTTCTTTTTATTTCTAGTTCTTTTTCTTTGTGGCCTGCTCTTGCCATCACTTACGTTCCGCACAGCTGCAGAGGTGCTCTCTGAATTACTCTGATGCTTTTGCTTCCTAATGGATTTGTACTCCCAAATGTCCTCTTCCAATAAAGCACCTTCAGACATGGCAACACATTAAATATTCTTCCTTTTAAGCAACTGTTCAAGAATCTATCTGTCCTTCCACTAGTAAGTTTTCCCGTCTCTCCCTCCCGCACTACCTGAAGAAAAACCCTCGAAGTCCATTCTAAAAAAGCATCACGGGGCCCCAAACCAAACAGCAGTCCGTGATGGGACAGAAGCATGGTGGACACTATCCTAAAAGTAACTTAACGTGCGCCTCTCTGAAAGTTTGCAGTTCCCTCGGTTAAACAAAGGCTGTAAGACGCAGAAAGACTCGCAGGGCGAGCCATCTGCTTCAGCTAAGCACCCAACCCGGCCTCGGAAGGTGAAGCTCAGCTACAACCCCTCCACGCTCGCTGCCCCCGAAGCAGGAAGATCTGAAAAGCGAACCACAAAGAGTTCAGCTCCGGGATGTGAGCCGGGAGCCAGCACAGGGCACGGCACAGGCTGTCACCGGGGCTTGGCTCCCGCCGCGGGCACCGAGGGCAGCTGCCCAACGCCCCGCGTGTCCCGCCGCTACCGAGGGCGGCCGCCTCCAGCCCGGGTCCGTCCCCACCAGCCCGGGTCCGTCCCCACCAGCCCGGGTCCGTCCGTCCCCGGCGCTACCGACGGGCGCGGGCGGGCGCCTCTTCCAGCGCGCGCGGCGTCTCCGCCGTGGCAGCGCATTCGCCTCCGCAGTTTCGTCAGTGCGACAGTCGCTTGACTTCTCCCTTTTCTCGTAGCGTCCCCCCCCTACACCACCCCCCACTCCCCCCAAAAAAAATCAACCCGCTCCGGTTAAATTATTAGTGCTTGTTTGGACTTCTTCCCGCTACTTCTCGATTAGAATTACACAGGTAACTTGGGCAGGGACAGTGTCGAATCTGCTGAGCTGGAGCGTCCGCTGGGGACTCTCGTGACGAATATGCTTCGGCGAATATGAAAGCTGCTTGAAACCACCCCCCACCCCCTCCGCCCCAAGTGAAGGAAAAACGTCCCGTTTAAGGCAGACGAGTCGTTGCGTATTTGTTCTTAGATTTGGCGGCGGGCGGGGGGCTGCCGGCGGGCGGGGGGCTGCCGGCGCTGCTGCCCGCCCAGACGCAGCTGGAGTATGCCCTGCTCGACGCCGACGCTGCCCAGGAGAAGGAGAACTTGGTCTACCAGTACTTGAAGAAGATGGACAGCCGAGAACGGGACATAACGGTGCCTGAGCTCGGCGGAGGTGGGTGGCGGGTCCCCAGCGCGGGGTCCCAGCGCGGTGCGGTACCGTGCCCGGGCGGCTGCAGGGGCTCAGCGCGGCGGCGGCGGCGGCGGCGGCGGGACGCTCACACTCACCCTCACCCGCCGCTGTTGGGCCTTGGAGGCCCGTTGCCGGCGAGGGCGGGAGCCGGGACCTTCTAGTACAGGGAAACGCCGCTTCTGAAAGCACCAGGAACGAAGCGCGAGGAAGAAGAACCGCTTTATAAATGGTCCCCGCGGCACTGGTTGCAAACCCGCGTTCTTCAGAGCCTCGCTTCTGAGTCTCTGCTAGCTTCAGGGTTTATTCTGTTTCATAAATAAAGCCTTTCCGTTCTTTACAGCATATTGATAACCTCGCTCCTCTGGTCACAGTGAGACCCTTACCGGCTCTCGTAAGCTTTCTCCTTGGTGTTTCACTGCAGTTTCCCATCTCTCTCCCACGATTAGCTGTGCTTGTGAGCCCTCGTGCCCCTGATAATACAGATGTCGTCCTCCTTCAGTGATTTCCCGTTGAGGTGTTACACATTTCTGGATCTCTTCTTATGCTAAGTGTGAAATCAAAGGTGAGGTCTTGTAAAAGCTTGCAGGCGATGCTCAGGGTCCTTTTAGCCTCAGGTTCTCCGCAACAGTGAAGGCTCACATCTGACTACGAGAGACTTCAGGAGGTGAACTTCAGGGTCAAAATCATGGGAATCAGGTCAAAATCGTGTGTCATGGGAATGAATTCTGACTTTTAAGCAGTGTAGCAAAGTGAATACTTTTTCTGTTTAAATTTAGACCCCCCCTGTTCCACTTTTCTCTTTAATATTTTTTCACTTTCTGTGTTCTGTCAAAGCTTATTTTCTTCTCTAAAAAGGGCTCAATAAGTAGCCAACGTTTCTCATTTCCAGTATTTTTTAATGAAAGATCTAGTGAAAAGGGAAGCAATGCCTTAAAATAAATAACCTACTCTTAAGAAGTAAACAGTAAAGCCTATATCCTGCAGAAAGGTACTTGATAATTTCTGTCTCCCTTTTGTCATCAGATACGAATGTGTGTGCGTGCATTTAGGAACTTAGTTTGCTGAAACTGTCAGAGTGGAAGTTTTGATTATTTTTGACATTACTCAGCATACAATTTTTAAAAACAAGCTTTCAGAATGTTACTTCAGCTGTGAATTGTATCACACCTATCTTTTTTCCTCATTATTTTAAAAAATGTTGAGTCGTAAAATGCCAGACTGTATTCTAGGATATTTATTTCTTGTCTTGATAGCAGTTTCTAAAGGGGTTAGAGGAATATCAGCAGTAAGAAAAGAATGGTTTAATGTCTTATATCAAGTAGTTGCAATTAAATGATGAGGAGTCCTACCAGGTATACCTGAAAAGGTTGTGTTTCGTCCTGTGCAACAGGTTTCATTTGTACCTGTTGTTTCAAACCTGGAAAATTAAGGTGAAAACTCTTAATGGAAAATTATGTTGTTCAATTCTGAAATTAGCTCTTTACAAAAATCATCAAAAAAATCATTGAGAGTTTAATGGTTTGCTAACATTTATGGGAATTTTAAATAATTGTTACCCATATGACATTGTTAGGGGGTTGAATAATGTAGATCATCCTCTAAAATGTGTGGAAATTGTTCTGAGGCTTTCACATTCTTACAATTAAAAGGTACCTATTTAAACACATAAAATCATAGAATGGCAGGGTTGGAAGGGACATTTAGAGATCATCTAGTCCAACCCCCTTGCAGAAGCAGGTTCACCTAGATCAGGTCTCATAGGAACATGTCCAGGCAGGTCGTGACCTCCGAGGAGGAAGACGTATACTACACTTTCAATATTACATTAAATCTTACTAATAATACTTCTTTTAATTTACTAATTATAGAAAATTGTGGAACATAAGGATGAACTGGATGAATGTAAGCCTCTTGGTTTGTTTTTCTGTGTGTGTTGAAAGGGACGTTGAACTTTTCTAACTGAAGTATACCAGGAACATTGTGTGATGTTGTGCAAATTAAATGTGTCTGCCTTTCCCTGCCTTCCCTCTAACTGGCTATCACTGTTTTCTCAATTCCAGATCTACAATGGTTAAACACTGAAGGTCCTATTTCTCTTCACAAAGACCTTTGTGGAAAAGTTGTGGTGTTGGATTTCTTTACTTACTGCTGCATCAATTGCTTGCACCTGCTGCCTGATCTCTATGCCTTAGAGCACCAGTACTCTGATAAAGGTAAAAGTGCTTTGGCTTGCCTGGAATAGAATTTCCTGGCAGGGTTGCAAGCGGAGTAGCTGAGTCACTTTGTTGCTGGTTACTAAACAGCTGGCAGGATTTCAGGACTGCCTAAAAATGTCTTCTAATCTTTTAAGTAGCCTGAAAAAGGTGACTGTGTATGCTCCTATCACATTTTTAAATGGGGTTAAATAAGGTATCTGCTGTGTCTGCTTAATTAAAGGAACAGGATATGTTCCTAAAGCCCAAATCTGATATCTCCATAAATAAGACTACTTGCAAAAAGGTACACAAGGATGTAAGATATGGACTCAAAATTAATATAAGCATTTAACTCTCCACACTTGACGTAGGAACCAAATCTGGGAAGAATGTAGTAAAGGTGGCAGAATGGAGATAACTAGTTTAGAGGGTTTTTTTTATATTGGCCTTGTGTTGTATCCCCTTAGGAGGCCTGCATTCTGGAGAGGGAATTAAGCTCTTTAAATTCACATCAGAGATGAAACCTGTCTCTCTGAGTGAATAACAATGCAGGGTAATTACTGTTTAGAATACAGTCTCTTGTCATCAAAATGACTTGTCAGAGATAAGCTGTGATCTTACACAGAATGTATCAGCCACTCACTTATCTTGGATATTTTAATATACTGAACAGTGAGATGAAGAACAGTCTTACTTTCACCCCTGAAAATATTGTATGAGACTTAATACATATATGTAGTAAATAACATCTTAGGTTTAAGTGTCTGATTCTCTGTTGGCATTTCTGATCGTTTTTCATTTTGGCAGCATTTATTTTCATGTGTTACTTTCTTTCACTAGAAAAATAAATTACATAAATAAATTTGACAGTTCCAATTCAATTACATGTTGCAGATTTACAGAGTACTTCAGAGAAGACTCCAATAAGCTAGTTTTTCTACCTTAGAAAGCTTAGCAGCTTGCTTTGGAGAAACTTGAGATCTGGGATAATGTTTCAGGGTGAGGAACTTTATCTAATGAGGAAAAACTGTCGTGGCATTTTTGAGGGGAGGCAGTTTTAAGTGGAAAGTGATTAGCAAGTGATAAAAGGATAGCTGTGGATATCAGGCATGCTGGGAAGACAGTCTAGATTGAGATTTCAGAAGGTTACATTGATCATTTTATGAATATTTAAATGATAAACATTTTTTTAGCATAGTGTATTAACATAGCTATTGTGTCCTTGATTTGTTTTTTAAGACCAAGCTCTTAAATCAGTTGATAACAAAACACTCATTTTAACATTCCCCACAAACTTTCTCTTTATTTTAATATCTCTATACTGGTATAGAAGAGGCTGCAGCACTCTGAACTGAACTGAACTGGCAATCCTCCTGAACATTTTTTTGTTTGACTCATTAAGCTTCTTGTCATAGGAGTTATTATTTGAGGAAAGTACTTTGCTGGTAGGTGATAAATTGATTTTGCATCTGAGCTATCCTAGTAAGTTCTTTTTGGATTTGAGCTTTCCTGTTCCTACAGGAACTGGCATGAGAAAAAAGATACTTGGGATGAAAGTGTAAAAGCAAAGAAGAGCAGATGTGTGGAACATTAATCTTAAATGTAATCCATTAGGAAACAGAGGATAGGAGCTGGATTCAGGAAGAGATTAAAGTGCATGATGGTTCAAACAACACAAAATATGCATTGTTTTTTTCCATTACAGATCTCCCTTTTTGTTGTTTTCTGCTGTTTTCGTGTTGTAATGGTCAGCCTTTTCAGGATTAATCTTTCTTTGCTAAGTGTAAATTTTATCATTACAGTAATACATATAAATATATGAAGGCAGTAAATGTTGTGGGAGTTTTAAGCCATAGAAAAATACTTTAGGAGACGGTCTTATTTCAATGTGCATCTTCTTACCAGAGGCAAACTTGATTTACAGATCAGTGGGAGAAAGAAGAGAGGAGAGTTATTGACTTGAGAAATCTGAAAAAGAGAGAAGTTGGAAGAATATGTAACTAAAGTAGAAAGCATGTCAGTCCTGGCAAAAACGATTTAAGAATGTCAAGATATATTAATAGTATTCAGCCTTATTATGGAGTGTCATATTTTAATCTGCTCTTTTCTTTAGTTAACAGAAGTCCCTTCACTTTTGATTGGGTTAGTTCTGAAATCTGTTACTTGCCAATGCAAAAGAACTTTAGTGCAAAAGATGAGTGACGCAATTTCTTTCGGCAGCAGCAAGTCAGATTAAACATATAGTGAAACTGCAGCTTTACTTTGTAAACCCTGCATTTATTTACACATTTCATGTATATTTACTGTGCTGTGAATGTGGCAGACATGTGGTGCTGACCTTGCAGACAATATTAGAACAAAAACAAGCATCACGCTCCAACAAATCATCTATCTCATAATGCATTTGGATCTATGTTATTTGAATATTTGCATAATGCCTGTCTTTGTCTGGATCACTAAGAACAAAGCTCAATATTGATACTTTGTCTTTTTCTGATTATACCTTTTGTACACACGTTTTTGATGGTCTAAATACTTTTTTTTAATCTAGTTCAAGTGCCCTCTTATGTGAAGTATGTTGAAAAGTGGTGTGGTCATCAGCCATGAGAAGAAGCTGTAGTTTTAGGGTGATCTTAAACCATTATATATGTATCATTGTGCATATGCACATAGTTCTTTTGTCTGGAACTTCAGGAGATCTGTTCCAAAATGAAGAACTGCTCTCCATAGGATTAAATGTTGCCTAGCATCTTTATCTGATATGTTCTCGCTGCTATCTTCAGTGTTGCTATTTCTGTGTTTCAAGTGGCATTCAGAAAGTTATTTTAAACTCCAGTGCATATTCAGTTCATGTTATCAGCAGTCCAGAAATGACTTCTATAAGAGGAAGTACTTCTTAATATTCAGAAATAGCTTGGCCAAAGTCCAGTGATGTACTCTGTTAGAAAACTTCAAATAAAGTGTTTTAAAGGGTATGTATATTCTTATATCTCAACGTGGAATCCATCAGTCTCCACGGGTTTTCTTCATGAGAGAATGTTGTTCAAGGGTTCAGTATAGAGCTTTAATGATATTTTGAAGGATAAATACAAGTGCTGCTCTTAGCATGTCAAATATTTTAACTGTAATTGTACTGTTTGGAGTCCAGCAGTTAATGATACTGCAACTTCAGCTGTCTGATATAGAAACATGCTGTGCCTATAGGATTGACAAAGACCTAGTTCTAGTGATTTTTTTAAATTCTGTGTCTATGAGATTGTTCTATTCAACCAAGTCTTTTATTGTGAAGCACTTTACCCTGTCCTGTTGTCACGTTGAGGATGATGTTCTTCTCCATTAACAGTATTTTATGGTTGAAGAGAAGGGCTAAAGGAGAAAAAATAGTTTTCCATTTCTCTGTAAACTAATAAAAAGCCAACTTGAGACTAAATTTGGGGTATTTTTAGAAGGAAACAAACTCAAGCTCAAATAATACAACTATTTAACACCTGAGATAACTGCCTTTCTTGCATTTCTGTCACAAATCTGAGGATTAGAAGTGAAAATACTGGAATGTTAAATAAATGAAATTCTTTTATTTGGTAAGGAGAAAGGTGCATTATGCAAGCTGCAAAAAGTTACTTTGTGTGTGGCTTTTCTCCTCAGCTAATTCTGGATTTTGATAACAACTGGAAGAGTGAAGACAGAAAAACTGAGGGAAAGAGGGGTACTGTTCTAGCAACTATGAGAAGCTAGAAGATGAGAGATAAATGTTAGCAAGGTGAATGAAAATATTTAGGTTATGTTCTGATTAGAATTTGTAATAAACTGACAAAGTCTTTTCTTGTAAGAAATGGTTATAGTTGAATGAGGGGGAAAATTGCCTTCTAAAAATTAAGTATCTGCTACTGCATGTAATCAAAACGGTTCATAGTCTGAAGTCTTAAAAACATTTCTTTTAAAAATTGTCTTTTCCAGATGAGTGTGCTTTCAGGAGGGATATTTGCACTGGCTGTTGTTTAGGATAAAGCATAACAATGTCAGTGTAAGCACTGAATAACAGAACTGGCTTACTTAGAAATTCACAGTGCACATCTGCCTTTATCCTAGATAATGAAATTGTGTTCTGCTTATCTGATTTTAATAGCTGTTCAACCAAATCTTGTTTATAGGATCCCAATACAGCATTGTCAATTGCAATGAGTATTTGTATGAGCAAAAATCAGTCTGATTTAAGAACCTTATGAAGTTCTTCAAGAATCTGTACACATTCAGAGCATAAGCATCGTCAGAATTGGATTGGAGTGGATAATGGCTGTTCTTTCTCCATGCCAGCCTGTACAGACCCTAAGTCTTCTGCATTTTGGTATTACTTGTATTACTGAAAAAATATGGTACTGTAAGGAATCCATCTGTAGACCTTGGTGACAATTGGTGAAGGAAGGGAAGGGAGGAACACCACAGATGTTTGAATGAATTGAACCTGCCTGGCTTCTAACAAGTGCTATTTGTCATTTTGTTGTAGTGGCCAGTGCTGCAATTTTTGTTTGAAATCTAGAATATTATATTGGTTTCAGAAGCCTATATAGATGAGATTTTATTTACAGTTTATTTACATATGCAAAGGTAACTCTGGACTTCCAAAACTCAGTGTTACATTTGTGATTCCTAGTTAACTGTGGAAAAGAATTAATTTTCTAAAGCATCATTGTTTTGTTTAGAAATGGAAAGACAAAGAAGTATCAGTGGAATTGTACAACTTACCCATAATTATTTTGAAAGTGTTTTCTACCTTAGTATGTAGAGGTTCAGGAACTAAAACCTATTTAAGCCATATTAAATGTCAACCAGCTGGGGAATTTTACTGAAATGTTGTTTCAGTGTTTTGTATACATAGCTATCTGTAGTGTTACTGAGATGGAATTGCTTTTTGTTTGTTCTTTCATTCAGGAAAGCATCAGTCACCTTGTGAGAGAGCTGTGCTTCATTTTTATTTCTTTTTTATTCAAATACAAGTATGTTCCAATGCACAACTTTGTTTTTCCTTTCAGATGGTCTTGTTATTGTTGGTGTGCATTCGGCAAAATTCCCAAATGAAAAAGTTCTGGATAACATTAAAAGTGCTGTTCTGAGGTATAATATTGTCCACCCTGTAGTAAACGATGCGGATGCAACACTGTGGCATGAACTAGAAGTGTCCTGCTGGCCAACCCTGGTCATTCTCGGGCCTCGTGGGAATATGCTGTTTTCACTTGTTGGAGAGGGACACAGAGAGAAGTTGTTTTTATTTACTTCTATAACACTGAAATTCTACAAGGAGAGAGGACAAATAAAAGATAACAACATTGGAATAAAGCTATACAGAGACTCCCTCCCACCTTCTCCCCTGCTGTTTCCTGGTAAAGTGACCGTAGATAATTCAGGAGAAAGGCTGGTGATAGCAGACACTGGACACCATAGAATTTTGGTTACTCGAAAAAATGGACAAATTCTACACACTATTGGAGGTAAGAGTGTGTAAGTTTATTATAGTAATTTGAGGAGTAGAGTATGTTTGGTGAGCCTACTAGATTGATTCTTTTCTTGGAGAACCTAGCAGTTTATAGGCATTACCAGCATTTTCTTTTCTACTAAATTCACCTTTTCTGGATATGGGGTAGATATACTATAGTGCCATCAATAGGAGACTCTGTTAATGTAATTGATTGAGATGTCTAATTTGTTTTTCTTTGTTCTATTGACAAAGTTTGTGTTTTCACCTGGTGTCCAGTATGAATTGCAAAAGAATACAATTTGGATTGTTCTGAAAGAGTTGCAGATGGGTTTAGATGTAAGCAATGTATATCCACATCCAGTAGCAAGTTAGGGCAAAGAAAAGAGACTGTAATACCTGCCTTTTTTGTAGAAGAAATGAATGTATTGTGGTAGTGGTGTTGTGTGGGGAGGTTTTTGGGCTGTGGGGTTTTTTTTTTGGTTGTTGTTGGTCTGTTCATTTTAAAATGGAAGAGCATTCCTCATGGGATCCCCTTCTGGTTTTAAGAGAAGGGGAGAATTAGTAAGAGCAATGTAATTGCACTAGTACACAGGCATCTGAAAATGAAGTTGCCTTAGTATATATGAAAAGGCCTGTTTTCTCATCAGAATTGAGGTGTAACATATAAACAAGTTATAAAAACAGTAAAAGTTAAGCATTTTAATGTAGTTCCTCACATTTCAGCTTTAAAAAACTAATCTCTCTAAATATTTTTTATAAAATAACTGTTTTAATCTGCAAATCAAGAAAATTTGCACACTCTTTGTTTGCTTTGCTCTTTTGTAGGTGAAACATTCAGGCTTGTTCGTTTTCCAGAATCTGTTAACAGTGGTCAAAGTTAAACCTGAATGTGCCAAGAGTATAGCTGTTAGAACAGTCCATCTATGAGCAATCCTAACAGACATTGAAGAAATAGTTGAAACCCACAGTCATTGAAAACAACGGTTCCTTTATGTCTCAGAGTCAGGAGCTGTGTTCTGATGTGCCCTATATTACTTAGTCTGGTATTAACTAATGCCTGTTCCATGGCAGGATCCTACAAACCTCAGAATACCAGAGGCACTGCTGTTTAAAGAAAGGAAGAAAATCTCTTGCTACTTGAAATACCAGTGCACTGAGTAGACTGACTAATTATCCAAGTTACCCTGATAAAGGCATTAGTCTTAATATCCTTCTCCTATGGGAAGTACAGGATTTCTTGTGATAAAAGTGAGGAATTTGGTCTCTGTTTGATGTGTGAGATGCAATATGTGCTGATAAGCTACCTTGTAGTGTCGTGGGGTAGTCATTAAACAGCAGTTCAGACGCAGGTATCCTAACATTGGAACTGGTACCTCTCCTTCCCGTGGCACACAATGCTGTTCCCTCCCTGGGATTGTGTGCCCTGATGACGCTTCCAAGGGGAACTACTGGAATCTGACACACCAGCACCTCAGTCCCTCCTGTCTAAAGGTCTAAATTGTCTTCTGGCAGTAGGTTGTAAAAGTTTGTGTATTTCAGTGACTCAGTGAAATGATTCAGTGGGCAGAAAATAATGCCTTGAAGTTGATAACACAATAAAAAATGTGGGCACTCACAAAGGTTGAAATTAGTATATTTGCATCATAAATCATGATGCACACATAACTCATGTCTAAATGTCTTCTGCTGACACATACTGTTAATGCATTTTAAATGTTACTGCCTCTGAAATATGATACTTACCTTCATGCCATTATATTCAGGTCATGTTCCTTTCTATTTCATGATTGTTCTGTACAGAACACTGTCACTCCATCATTCTCACTGTTCCTTTGTGTAATTAGCTCCATGTAATCCTTTTCCTAATTATTATTAATGAGAAAATGCCACTAATCACATATTAGTGTCATTTGTGATTACACCGAGATCTAAACCATTGAAACAGAGTTGAATTTTGGAAATCAAAAAGTTTTTCATGCTGATTTGCCTTGATGTAGTCAGGAATAAAAAAGGTACCTCTTTATTTCTGTCTTCCATTGTTGCTGTTGTCCTTTAGTGCAAAGGAACAAGAACAGTTTAGATCCCTTGTAAGACTTTTCCCTGTGGAAGATAAGCTTAAAGAAGCAGAGAACTTCTGGAGAATGAGTTCAAAACTTAAGAGCACCAGACTGGAGCAATTACATAATGAGCTAAAATGAGACTACACAAAATATTAATGTAAACTGTGCAAGGTGCTGTGAAACCATTTCTTGGAGTATGGAATTCTCTTACAGGTTTTATGTTTTAGTTTTATTTTTTTCTAAAATTCCTTCTGGATTTGCTTTATTTCATTTATAGGTCCAAACAGTGGAAGGAGAGATGGAAGGTTTTCAGAGGCAGCCTTCAACTCACCGCAAGGAATTGCTATAAAAAATGATGTTATTTATGTAGCTGATACAGAAAATCACCTCATTAGAAAGGTAAATGTTCCGTAAGGAAACTAAAAAAATGAGTTCTCATAGCTTATTCTACTTACATAAGTGCAAATTTTCACCAAATTAATTACTTTCCAAGTTCTCTCAACATCAGGAAGGAAATTTATCCCAATGTCTTGTAAATAAATGCTGTTGTGAAATTTGTCTTGAAAGGATTACATGATAGGCAGTACTCACTCCAGCATAACTGGCTTTTTGTTTTGGTAATGTCTTACTTTCCTGTTTTGAGAAACATCTATTCTTAGTACTGGAAGCAAAAGTTGTTTTTATTTTACTTCCAGTAGTATCAGATCGTTATCTAAAGTTATTGTACTACTGTGGTTTAGTGAATAGCTAAACTTCTCTTAGCTGTTCTTGTCTCTCAGGTGCCTCAGAATTTGACATCACAATTGCCTGCATGTGGATTTCTTTTGATTCTGTGCTTGCAGAGTTTCGGCACATAGCACTGTTACACTTTATGTATTGTCGTTGGGTCTTACATTTGTTAAGGTCAAATTTAGAATAATCAGAAGATAAGTTTCTTGAAGCAGTATAATATTACCTTATTATTAGAAGTATCTCAGAAGGTCTTGTATTCAGGTCTTCAACATTGTGTCCAATTCATGATCAGAGGATGCATATACAACCTCACACAACCTGAGGTGCCTTTGTGCTGTTAAGTAGGTTTGTTCTGTGGTTTACTTCAAAGTACTACTCCACAAACTCCCTGCACTATATTCATTGTTGGTGGCTACCAGGTTTTGTTCTGGAAAGGACTAAGGCTTGCTGTTGGTAAAGAAATATTGCTACTAAAAATTAGTAGTTTGCACCTGGTTCCACATCCTACTGATACTCATCACTGTAGCCTGGTGACAACAGGAAATTAAGTGTTACAGGTTGCAAAGACAGCACAGAAACATCTGAAGATGAGAATCATACTGCTTCAGCATTTTTCCTGAGAATTAGCTGTTCTATTTCATCCAAGGCCATCCAAGATTTAAGTAATAAAACAGCTGCAGGACATACTTTCAAAGGTTTGTGCAGACCATGAGTCTTGCAAAAAGAGTGCATTTACTGTTCCAAAAGTTAGAAGATTCTATACGTGGAAAAAGTCCCATTTTATGTAGTCATCACAATAAACTGATAAAAGGCATTGCAAGTCACTTGGTAAGTGAGCAAATGGGGAAGGGAAAATAAAGGGATTTAGGTTGCAGAAATGAAATTTAAAAAGGATATGAACTGCAAAAATAATTTACTTTGTGTAGACTATTTTATATAGAGAGATGCTGTTACAGGATCTGTATTTGTATGTCAAATTCCTATAGAAGCTTAAAATATAACAGCCACATGCATTTTGTGGATTCTACAGTACTTCTCTGGAAAATGTTGAATTCTTATAACTGTTGAACAAGCCTTGACAGAGCAGTGTTAATTTTTTTGGCATGTAGAAGAGAATTCCAGGTACAAGATTTTCCTGCTGCTCACTGCTTCCCCCTTCCCCACCTCCCTCAGCAAGCATTGTGGTTAAGTTATTTTCCTACGTAAACAAATACCTGAAATATGTTAGAATTTTGGAGGTTTTTGTGTCAGCAAAACCTCTCTGCTTTTGACCTCTAGCTAAAATTATCTGTAACTTCAGCCAAGTTAATTTTCTACATTCAGTGTGTATAATTTTGGTTCTTGTAGATTGACCTGGAATTAGAGATGGTGACCACTGTAGCAGGCATTGGGATACAAGGTGTTGATAAGGAAGGAGGAGCAAAGGGAGAAGAACAGCCCATCAGCTCTCCATGGGATGTGATCTTTGGAAATTCAGGTATCTTATCGGTTGAGCTTTTGATATCTCATATTTACAGATGCATGACTGTTTGTTAAATATTTTACTGTTTTGGTAATGATCTGAGATATGAAAAAGTAAAGATTTACTTTACAACTGAGTCTAAAAAGCAGTGGTTCCATTTGCAAGGGATAACTGCAGTTCTGCTTTGGATCCTTAAAAAAGGTGAACTGGTACTCGATGGAGGAAAAATTATTTTGTATATAGTTACTGGGTCCAAATACAGAAGGAAATTGGGATTGCTTTTGTTAGGCCAGTACTTTAAGCCAGAATCACTTAAGAGGCAGCTATGTTTTACAGGAAGTGAGCATTGTCTAGAAGTTCCTCTCCTTGGCTATACAGACATATCTGATCACTTGTAAATATTTGAGTTTAGGAACTAAAAATAGTTTTAGTTGGGGACCTCTGTTTATTCCTGTTTAGGTGACATAAACTCATTAGACTCGAGATCATGATAGAGTCAGAGAAAAGAAGACTACCTCAGAAAAAACCTTGCTAGCATCAGGGGGTGAAAATTAAATAATGATAGGATTATTGCATAAAAGGATGCAGAAATCAACTTTTGAGGATTTAAGTAAATTTCTTTCCTGATTCACTTAAGACACACCTGAGTTTCACAATATACAACTAATTTTTCCAGTGTGAGCTGATACTTTAGTCTCTCATGTTTCCATTTCAATATAGTTTAGAAGTTGATGCCAATTTTTTAATAATGACAGAACAACTTTGTGGCATGAAACTGAGAGGTCAGCACTTGAGGTGTAGAAATGTACTTCCAATATTGGAATTTCTTGAATATACAAACGAATGAGGTGGGGACATAGCATTACTTAAGTTTCATATCTTTAAAAGAGAGGTGTTTTGCAAGACTGCTAAACTACATTTAACACTTTTAGTACCATGTCTTAAAAAAAAAGGGAGCACTTTTCTCAAAGACTTTGTCAATACCCTTCCAATCTGTGTTAAACATATTGAATCCTACTTGTAAGAGGAAGGAGGATTACCTGAAAGAGAATCTCACTGATTGTAGGTTGCTATTAATGAAGGCCTGAGTTTTACTGAATTTTGTCCAATCTGATTTTCCTTTTGTGAACCAGTAGACAATTGTGTGACTAGATGGTGTAGTTTTCAAGGTATCTTGAACCAGGAAACTGATCTTCGTGGGATGTTACTGCAGAGCTGTAAATCAGCAAATCAGCAGAGGACGAGACTAATAACTCATCAGTGCTTCAGAAACTTAAGCTGTTTAACAGATCTATTCAAAATACCCTATAATTTTGCTTGCCATTTTTCATAATGCTTTCTTGTGCTAGTAGTTGAGTATCTGTTGATACTTTTTATTTTTGAGAGCTCTGCTTATTAAATGTTAATTGATATGATTGTTATCAAAATGAACACAGTAATCACTGAATTAGTCACCTGTTGAGGCTTAGTCATCTGCACTGTTCAACACTGACTGCTGAATTTTTATAAGCATTTATAAAGAAATCAGATCTTCTGAATGCATTCTGTTCAGACCAGTATAGATTTTTTTCATATTCAATTAGAACCTACCGGTCAATTGTCAGTTTAGATCTCTACAAAATATAATACAATCTGTCAGTTAAGAAGAGATTAAAACAGTTTCAGTTCCTTCTTTGAGAGGATAATAGGCCAAATAGATAAAAGCTGAGGGAGGGGGTGAGGAAGGTGTGCTTTCAGTTTCTTTAAATACTTTGTCCACTCTGCAGCAGTTTGTCAGAGTTGTATTGGTATTGCAAATTTTTTGAGCCTGATAGGTTCTCCAATTACTATCCACTATATCATAGAATGCATTTATTTATTCAGTAAAGTAAGTGCATGCAAAGCACTACTTTGTAGGAAATGTTCACTGTCTGGGCAGAGAGGAACCTTCTGTTGGTGATTCTCAGTATGCTGTCCTGCAAGTAGATGCCCCGTTGTCGTTGTATTAAACCTGCTATGCCAGTGTCTATTTGTGCATTTGAGTGGATGAAGTAATTGATGAGAGAGTTTAAAAAATTAGTTTTGTTCACATCGATGCAGCAATGCCTGTTTTTATATGTATCTCTGTGACAGTTGCAGGAGGTAATGTACACTTCAACAACATAGGTTCATTTATTACAAAATTCATGTTTGACTTTGTGTTAACTGGTGTGGCATATGGGAAATAACATCATGCCTGCCCATTTCTCTTAGCTCTATGTAGCTTGAACTGTGTACAAGAGGCATTTTTTTCTTTTAGAAGATAGATTTATGAATTTTATAGGTTTTAAATAAGTGATGCCTCTGTCAGTTTTTTCTTTCAATGACCAAAGCCATGCTATTCAAAACACGAAAGGGAGAAAAGGAGTTTGAATGTTTAAGCTGTTTATTTACTAGGCTAAATTGTATTGAACATCTAGGCAAACCTTTCCCAAAGTCTTAAAGGGAGAGATTACTTCTTCAGATATTTTTTTTCTGTATCATTTACATTTCTTGAGATACATACTGGTTAGAGTATGTACTGATCAATTAAAAGACTTCATTAAAATTTTAGTGCATAGTTTGTTGGGAAATTAAAAATGCTTAGCAAGAAAGTTTACGAAGGTTCAGGTAAGTTAATATCAGAGCAGATACTACCAAGTAGCATACTTTTAAGCTTCCTTTAGTATTTCCATGAGATAATAAGCTTTTATTGCCTCATTTTATACAGTTGCTGAAGTCTGAGGCAAAGAGTTTAAATGACTGTGAAACACTATTTAAAAGAAAGTTGGCACAAATATCTCTTTTTCAGGTAGGGCAGTTAATGGAGACAAAACACATGCTGGGATTCAGTCAGGCAATATTCTTCCTTGTCATTTTTTTATTTCTTCATTTGTGGCCACTGAGCTTATGTTTTACCCACCCCGTTTTGAAATTCTTGAATGAACTCCATGGATTAAATTCTGACTTCATTGAAGTTGGTGCTGAAATTTGCATTGACAGAGATCATACAGGAAATACAGGAGGAGGGCCAGCAGCTTAAAAATACATTATTAACTTACTGTGTGCTTTTTTAGCTTTCTCTGTTGTCCCTTTCTATTTTTATTCAGTGGGTGTTGAAAGCAAGTGATACCTAAATGCACAGTTGATCCAAGCGTGAAATGTTCTTGATAGCTGCATTCTTGATGGAAGGAACAGGACAATGACCTGTGCTTGGTGACATAACTGTGTGCTTCACATTCCAAAACCTGGTCTTAAGTTGCATGTTTGTAATCTATTTATAGAAACTCCCAAGTACAGTATTGACCAGACTTTCAGTAAACCAGTTGGGAATTTTTAATGTCAATTTAGATTTGACACGGATATTGTCTAAATGAAAGTACAATACCTTATCATACTGGTATCGTTTTTACAGCCCTTAAAAGGCAAAAGTATGGAAGATTTTTTTTTGTCTCCCAGTGTTTCTGCTAGAGGATTGTTTGGTACCACTTGATCCCAGAGGAAACACTTTTTTCTTTTTCTTCTGAATTACTCATGGTGATTCTTCCCTTGCTTTACAAAAAAAAAAAAAAAACAATAAAGCAATAAACACTTAAGCAATAAGCAGTTAGCACTTCCTGGGTGAGTTCAGACCATATATCAACTGTTTGTGTCTGAACTGTCTGTATCTTGAAAATATACCTTTTGCTGTGTCACTCTTTCCTTCTAGTCTGGTCTCTTTTTTTTTTTGGCATTGGGGCTTTAGCTGTCATTGTCCCTTGAAAGGAATTTTCCTTCATAATAGCTGAAAATAAAAAAAACTGCTTTTGTGTTCATCAGGGATTAATTTGGAATCATTTTTCTGGACAACTCAAAATTTGAATTACTCTGAACATATGTTGCATATTCAATATGATTGCATGATGTGGCCGTGCAGATTTACTTGGAATGCAAAGGGACGTATCATCTCTTTATGCAAAGCACAAACTCAGTGGCACCCTGTTCAGCTTTGGGCTGCATCTGCCCTTGTACAAGTTCAGTTCTACAGAAAATCATACTAGAGACATCAGTAACAAGAAAGAGCATTGTCTATCTTCTCTTCTGGAAGTAGATCCTAAATTTATTTGTAAATGCTAATTATTTTTTGTTTTAAATATTTGAAACTTCAAAGTAACTTCATTAAAGATAGAGCAGAGGTAAAATGGAAGACTTCTCTCAGGGTTTTATTCCTTTTGAGAACTGTTCCTTGACTAGGAATGAATAAAACACATAACCAGACTTTGCTTTCTTTATAGTTACAGTGATATATCCTAACACTAAATAATCTGAATTAGTGTTTGTGATAACAGATGCTATCACTTCTATCTTGTAGAAGTATTTACTGCCATTGCAGTTGGAAGGCCTGAGTTAGAAAACTCACTATTATCTCCACTTGTATGACATCCCCTTGGTGTCTATGTCCAAGGATTTCCCTTAATGAGAGGGCAGGAATGTTAACTAGGGAGGAAAACTCAAGAAGCATTTGTGTCATATAGTGGACTTGTGTGGCACGGTGCCACACTGTGTGAAAGAGTGCTGGGAAGGACACTTAAAAAAGAAGAAAATGACTTTTTAGTCATCCAGAAAGGATGATGCATACTTGTAACAGCCCAGACACTAAAGTGCTAAAGCGTTTCTTCGGGGCTTTGCTGTCTTCATCTTTCTGAAGAAGAACAACAATTCTCTAGCTTTTATATCAGTCAGATTTGGATTTAATTTCCTAAACTTCCACTGACTTAAGCAAAGGCAAGACTTAACATTCACATGTGCACATTGCCAGCATCACTGTCTGTAAACTGGAGGATGCTTTTGTAGAGGATGAGTGTAGCAAGAGATTTCTTTCTTGCTGTTTGTTAAAGATAAAATTAGTAGGCAAGAATGGTATTTTCAAACTTCAGTCTGTTTAGGAAATCTCAGTGATGCCAGCCACAAAATTTAACTGTGATTCCCAGGCATTTTCTTTCCCAGCCTGGAAGTAAGCATGCAGTCCCCAGCCAGGGAAGCTGGCAGCGTGGATAGTCCTGGGAATGGAATCTCTTCAAACAAATATTGGTGTTGACTGGTGTGAAATAAAGTCTTTACCCTGTGTTCAGATTGACTTGCAGCTAATGGTCAGCAGTATTACTGAGCTGTTGTCTATGTGCCCAAACAGGACTCTGTATTCTTAAAACACAGACATTGCTGAGGCAGATTTAGGAACTGAATTGATGTGTACTAACTCGAGCATCGTATAATACAGAACGCCAGTGCATTCAGCTCTAGTTCACTCTCAGTGACTCTGTATCACATTTGTGAGCCATGCTTTGCTTTGATACAGGCAGCACTAAAGATAAGAAAGCACATACCCTAATAAGGAGAAACTACACTGGATTTTAAAAAGAGCTCAAGATAGGTTGGAATGTAGTGCTTAATTCAATAAATGTAAAAGAATTGCTTTGTTCTTTTATGTTGTTTTATAATAAATTCTTAAAAAATAAATTATTTCCATTCAAGGATGATAAGGATTTATGATAATCAGGGCATTACCATAAGTTTAACATGCTGCTTCTCCTTGGTCCCCTTTTCCTACAAAAACAGTACAAGGATGACAGCGGTGACATGTCCTCAAACTGCTCTATCCTGAAACAAGAGGTTTTTCTGTCATTTCAGAACAAAAGTATTACATTTGGTAGTGTCAGGGCCAATGAATGATACAACACCTTAGCTGTGCAACTGTAGGTGCTCTTTTTACTTTTCTGATTTGGTATAATTTTTTCTTGGTTGAAGTTCTGACATATTTTGCAGAGTTTACCATGCCTGTGCTATTTCAATGCTTGCATCCATTCTCTTTGCTCTGATTGTCATCCAGTTGAAAATATTTAAGTTGTCTTAAAATTTATGACAGTTGCAGAGCTCTTACTTATCTTACCTGTCTTCTTGTCTAGTTGAAGAAATGATCTTCTCTCTATTGCTCTTACACAGTGACATGTGAAATGAATATTGATGCTTTTTTTCCCTGTCTCACAAAGCTTTTCAGTGTGCAGAGTTAAGAGTAAGAAACATTCTTAACGTATGGCTGTCACAAGGGAGTTTTCAGTGCGTGGAGTTAGAGAACTGGGTAGGTGAATGAAATATTTTTCTAAAGTGCCAAGTTCAAGTCGTACTCCTTCATTTCATTGGTGAATGAAGTGAATATTTAATAATTAACAGAACACTTGTTGAGATCACACAGCATAGCGAGATAAAAAGCTCGCTTTCTGAACTGAGTGGTGATTTTAGCGTTATTGATTCTCGGGTACCCAGAACAGTAGCATCTAAAAAGTGCAAGATGCACATTGTGGAAACATGAAGTCCTGGAGTTGAACATGTACTACATAAGAAGCAGTGACATTATTTTGTAAGCCATTTTCTCAGTTTAAATCTCTTAGAGACAAGCCCTATTCAAAGGTGATTCCAGGGTGAGGCAAGGACTGTGTGTGGAATGGGGTGGTGAAGTGTTAACTGGGGTGTTTTCGGCATTGTCAGTACTTGGTAGCATCTCTAGTGACTCAAAGTGTCTATTTTCCAACTCATTTTGCAAACCTTTCTGCTCAACAAAAAACTTCAGTGTAGTTTGGAAGTTTAACTTCTATTCTTGGAACTCTAGTTTGTGTAAAAACATTGAGCTACGTGGAGATGCAGGAGAGAGTCAGTGGAGTTTCTGTGATCACAGTCTGTAAACTTGTGTCTTGATGGAACAAAAACAGAAAAGGCTGAAGATAACTGTGTTAAAATCATACCAGTACCATGAAGAGCACTCACAGTATGAGTAAGTTGATTCTGGAGACAGAAGGATGTTTTCTTTTTTTGCCTCTTGCAGTGTGTAATGTAGGAAAGGTTTAGAATCAGAAGACAAACAGCAGGATCTCAGTTGGGGGAATGGTGGTAATTTTATTTTAGGAAGATTGATTTAGACTACCTTTTCAGCTTTAAAATGCTTGCAAGTATTTTACATACAATTGCTTCTATTTTGGAACTCCAAAAGCAGGCAGGGGGATATGGAGAGGTATTAGAAACATTAGATAGTTTGCAGGAACAGCTATGAGATGTATAATGTCTTATAAGTTCATATGAATAAAAAGTTTCTGTGAGCAATTTGAAGGTATTTTTCTGTTGAGTGCTAGCAGTGATTCCAATACCTGAATCATTCATTTAGAAAAACATTTTAATATTGTCTCTGACTAGATGGGGCAGTAGCATATGGTGTGTATAGACTAGTGCAATCTTAAAAGAACATCCCCATTTTAATGCAGTTTTCCAAATGCCAGCTTTCTGGTCCTTAAGAATTTCAAGAAAAGGCTAAAATAAGTAAATTTATTTTGGGTTTGGGTTGTTGTTTTGGTTTGGTTTTCATTAATGATCTTTCACATCTTGTCTTCATATATTCTTTTTATGCTGTAATGCGATGCTTAAAGCTGCAGAGCACTTATATGTTCTTCACTTTCCAATTGTGTCATTTTATTTGTGTAGCATTATCTGGGTAAACTTGGTGTAATTTATAGACATGAATCGATGAACAGCAGCTTTACACTTTGAGTTGAAAAAATAGATTCTCAAACACTTATTGATCAGAAGATCTCTGGTCTGCAAATCTGCATCTTGTGTTCATGATACCACAGGTACATGTGCATAGAGTGAACAACTTGGAAACTCAATAGCTAGTGCAGGGGGAAGTTAGTTAATTGCCTACATCACATCTAATGATTAGATAAACAGCAGTTGTTACTCACCAGAGTGTAACTGCATAGCATGGAAGCATCACCTACCCTTATCTTGAAACAATTATGTACTCAATATGTAATGTACAATGGTATTGCCATGAATATTTCTTTCAAAACCTGTAAACAACTACCAGTAGGGTTTTTTTAATATCTAATTTGGTCACTAGTGTAGTAAAAAAACCAGAATAAAACAAAACTACACATCCCTCACCATCCCATATCTTAGCAAAGACATCTATGTGTTTGTTGGACAGTTTGAATCCAAAAATAACAGGTGAAGCATGGACCCAATAGCAAAATGTTGCAAAGAGCAAATCCCATTTGAAGTATTGCCTTTATCAGGTAGGGATATTAAAACCACATCTTTTATATCTTTAGGAAGAGACCAGAAAAAAATAGCGAAGGTTTTGGTAGATGAGAGACATTCTCCTTCTCTTGCTCTGTTTTTGGGTTAGTTTGTTATTTTCTCGTCTCCTTGGCTAAAGGTGAACTAGAGAAAGTGGGACAGCAGGGTTGGTTTGTTGATTTCTTTGTTATATAAAACATTCCCAAAGTGGTGGGTTTTTGACTGATTTTTACACTTCTGTTTTTCAAAAGTTTCTGGGACTCAGGAAGATGATGTTTTGTGGATAGCAATGGCAGGCACCCATCAGGTATGGGCACTGATGCTCGAAGGTGGAAGACTACCAAAGGGAAGGTAAGCAGCTGAAATGAGAGACGTGTGAAATTGCTATTTGTCTTGATAAACAGCTTTCAAACCCCAAAGAGAGAGATAATCAAATTAAACTGAAAATCATTTTCTTGACTGTACTTAGCTTGGAGCTTGCTGCTTCTCTTCAGGCTTGAAAGGTGTTTGTCCTTCAAAGTCTGCCTGCTTTTTCCCACGCCTGTTAGGTGAAATGAAAGATGCTGCTTTTGCTATAAAACTCTGACTTGGTAAGGTACATTGATATAACTGAATGTTACTTTTCATTGCACTTGCTGAATTATCTAGTGATGAGTGACACGCTAAGATGAATTAAGGTTAGCACTAAGGCATTGGCTGATTCCGTGTGCTGCAGTACAGTCGGTTTAATAACTCACAAGTGCTCGTCCTGTAGCTTCTGGTTATACATAATGTCTGAAGCCTTTCAAACTCATTCCTGAGCTGGGGTACCATTTTCTTTTAGTGATTTAAAGAAAGGAGTGTGCCTTCGGTTCGCTGGGAGCGGCAACGAGGAGAACCGGAACAACGCGTACCCGCACAAGGCGGGATTCGCTCAGCCCTCGGGGCTGGCGTGTGCTGCTGAGGAGCCCTGGAACTGCCTGTTCGTGGCAGACAGCGAGAGCAGCACCATCAGAACCATCTCGCTGACCGACGGGGCTGTGAAGCACCTTGTAGGAGGAGAGAGAGATCCATTGGTAATCACTTCAAACTTCCCCACACTGCCCTACTAATATTCCTCGAGCCTGACCTGGAGGAACCACTTTTGGGGTGAGAGGGTAAATCAGTTTCTGTGGCCATCAGTTTCTTACCTTCACTGCTTGGAATGCTAATGCGCGCTGGTTGTGACACTCAGGTTCTAGCACAGATTGTTGCTTCTCAGATAACAGATGACTTCACTTCTTTTGACAATAGCCAACTTGATTCAGCATCATGTGGTCATTAAAGCCAGCTGGATTCATAGTGATCACTTCAATGTGAGAGATACCATTTCCATCATTAGCATCCACACATCCCAGTTTTAAGTATCCTTGTTTGGAAGTTGTCTTGATTTTGAATTTCTTTGGTCAGTGATTTTCCATTTAGTTACAATCATTTCACTTTTATGCCAACACTGAATAATCAAATGTATTAATTTCATAAAATACTTCTTCAGAATTTGTTTGCCTTTGGTGATGTGGATGGAGCGGGCATAAACGCAAAGCTGCAGCATCCCTTAGGAGTAACGTGGGACAAGAAAAGAAAGCTGCTCTATGTGGCAGATTCCTATAATCATAAGGTAAGCTTATAGTCTCTTGTTATATACAGGCTTTGCAATTTTTACTACTAAGAAGGATTATTTTAGGAGCATAAAAAGATTGTGCTTGGTTTGGTTAAGCTGAGGAAACAAATGATACAAGTTCCTCCATGGGTTCTGTCTCTTTCCTTCCTTCCTTTACTGCTCCTCCTCTTTACCATTGTTTCGCTGTCATATGCTGCTGTGTTGATATGATGGTCCCTTAAGGAAGGGGAATTTAAAGTATAAGCTTTCAAGTCTAGAAGATTGTTAACTGTACATTGGATAAACACGTTAAAAGAAAAGTAATTTGGTTTAATTCAAAGAATAAAGTATATGACACTGAATGCTCATTATGTGAGAAATGACATTTTCTTTTAGGTATTATATGAAACTTGACAAACTTTCTTGGTGTTACTTTAAGGAAAAAAAAACACCTCATGTATTTTTGGAAAAAGAATAGTATGGAATTCTGACAAGGTTTTTTTGTGCTTTTACTGTTTTGCAAATGTTTCCATAAGGGCAACAGATATCAGAAAACCAAGCTATTCAGCATAGTTTTATACCAGAGAGGTTGGTACCTTTGACATTTTGAACGGGAACACTGAATGAAGACCAAATGAAGAAGTGAAGTCCAGCAGGGAATGTGGTCGGGGGAAAATGAGATGTATCACAGAATCACAGAACGGTAGGGTTGGAAGGGACCTTTAGAGATCATCTAGTCCAACCCCCCTGCCGGAAGCATTCTGGATCACACACTTGGTAGCTAAGGTACTCAAAGTTGATGCTGGCTCCTGAAAATGTGGGACATTAAGATAATGCAGAACTTCTAAATCCTGGTGGGTATTTTCAGAGACCTTTTTTTTTTCTGTCTTTGTTTATTTTAGATTAAGGTTGTAGATCCCAAGATGAAGAACTGTGCTACCCTGGCAGGCACAGGAGAAGCAAGCAATGTGATTGGTTCCAGCTTTACACAGTCAACTTTTAATGAACCAGGAGGTTTGTGTGTTGAGGAAAGTGGCCGCTTGATGTATGTTGCGGACACAAACAATCATCAGATTAAAGTGCTGGATTTGGAAACAAAAATTCTTTCCATGGCAAGTAATGCTTTTTAAACAGACTGATAGTTGTGTTTCTTGATATAAATTGCTATTACAGACTTTGGCAGTTTGTATGCAAATCATATAGCTAATAAAGATTTGGTTACCATAGCTATATTCACAGAATGTTTTCTGATGATCTGGAAAATAGACTTTGTCTGGTAGTGCAATTGTTGAAAGCCTTAGGCTTAGATGAAGGAAATTTTGCATGAGAACAGAAAGTGATGATCCTCTAGAAAAGAGTAATACAGAAATGTGAGTTAATAAAAAATACAGCCAAGTTTTTCAGAATGAAAATCATTCTGTGAGCACTTTGTAACAAGTGGAAGCTGAAGTCAGTTACTAAGCCCTGTAATTAAGCTGTGAGAAGTGATTTGGGACGGTCAGTGACTTAAAGTAAGATACATAGTGGGCTTCCAAGTGGTTGAATAAAAACCATTGTCATAATTGAGCCTTTCTGTATTTGCCTGTAAACATGAAGGCAAAGCAAATCTGTGCTCTTGTCCATCTTAAAATGACACTGTATCTTAGTGTCTTCATATATGTATACATATATATATACACAACAGTGGTCCAATTATCTTCTTGTATGTTTCATTTACTAGTGCATAATCTTTATGTGTGTTTAAATTTCTACATCATATAACAAATTGATGCCTTTTCTGTGAAATTATCCTTTACTGTGCCATCTGCATCATTAAAATCCTGGCTGTTATTACCAAAGCATGCAGTTTACCACCAGATTACAAGAAAATACCTATACATTTTATTTAAAGTAAAAATATAATACATCTGTTAACATTTTAAATTAAGATATATTCTAAAGTAGAAAGTAGTTGTGGTTTTTCTGGCTTTAATACTAAATATTATTTTTATTTGGATTAATCAGCTTCCACTTTTTCATTTTAAGAAAACATTTTGTCCTGACCTTCTTTATGTCATTGTAATCTTTCTTGCAGTCTGTCAGAAATTTTTAGTTCAATAGCCATATTATCATGGGCAGTTTTGTTAGTCCTTGTCAGCTTTGAAATTGTGATTGTGTTGTTAAAGCATGTTTGCTTTCAGTACAAATAAAAATTAATGTTTTGTTTGATTTCTACTGACAGTTGCCTATCCTGAATCCAGAAGCATGTGATGTTCCAGATAACCTCCCTGTGCAAAAGGAGAAAATAACAAACCTTCCAAAACTGCCTAAATCTGCACCAAACGTTCAACTTCCAGCACTAACTGTAGCTCCTGGCCAGACAATTCAGTTTTTATTAAAGTTGACTCTTCCTCCAGATTCAAAACTGAATGAAGAAGCACCTAATTCTTGGTTTATGACTGCAGAAGGTAAAGTGCCTGTGTTGTCCAAAGTGTCCTGTTGTTACAGGAGTAAGATACAAGGTGGGTCGTGTAATGATGTGCCTGCAATACAAGGGATCTCAGCCTGATGAATCAAAATGTCCCTCTCAGTGCTGTGTTTCCAGTGGACCTTGTGAAGCAATACATGTTATTTAGAGCTGATATATTTAACAGCTGGAGTGCAAAGTTGAATACAAATAAGCACCTGATAGGCTGATTTTTACTTGAATAAATACATGCTGCATCATTTATTAGTTCTTTAAACTTTCTTGGAACAAGTTGCCCATGAGGACTTGCAAACATATACTGACCCCCAAAATGCTTGCGCTCTCCACACCCTACTGTTTGTTTCTGGGAGAAAACTCACCTTAAATCTGAAGAATATTCTCAGAAGAGATTATTTTGTTGTTGCTTTTGTTTCTTCCAAAAGGTATTTGATGCACATTCATACCTAACCACTTTTAACCACCTTGTTAGAATTCATCTTTGCATGTTTCTGCTATTAAAAGCAGTCAACAAATGCCACACAAGTACTGCAATTTGTTTATAGGCTTCATGATTTTAAGTAGTTTCTCTTCCCAATTTGTGCTTTTGGAGTAAAAGTAGACTACTTTCAGCAGAGCTGGCACTCTTTTCAGCCTACAGAATCTCCAAATGTTGTTGAAGATATATGGGATAGCTTCAAGGGTTAGTAAAATTAGAGAATATAAGCAACCTAAACTCAACAAGTCATTTCAAGCTCATAAATTACAGAGACAGCTTTTAGGTATTTTCAGAAAGAAAAATGCCAAAAAAAGAGCACTTGAGTGTGAAACTCAAGTTTGGTTGTAACAGCCAGCCTGGACATTGCTAAATGCAGCAACTCATTGGTGACACCAGCACCTCTGTGTGGAAATGCCACAGCTTACCTGCACGCTTTTGCATTTATAGCTGATGTCTTACCTGGAGTATTTGACCTCTGATACAAATGTATATATGTATAATGTATAATATATATGTATAATGTATATATGCCTTCTAGTTTAAAGAGTTTTGCTTGCAAATCTTAGGATAAATTTTAATGTGGCAAATTACAGATCCATTGCATTTAAATAAGATGTATTGTATAGATACTTAAATGATTAATTAAGAAGTGTTTGTAAATTACTTTTTTTTTTCTGTCCACAACCGGGTAGATTAGGAAGGAGATTTCCCCCGATGTTGCACATGGAAAGTCCATGTTGTCCTATTGGTAAAATTAATGTCTTCTGTAGATTTCATAGAATCATATAATGGTAGGGATTGGAAGGGACCTTTAGAGATCATCTAGTCCAACCCTCCTGCAGAAACAGGTTCACGTAGATCAGATGGCACAGGAACATGTCCAGGCGGGTTTGAAGACCTCCAAGGAAGGAGACTCCACACCCGCCCTGGGCAGCCTGTGCCAGGGCTCCCCCACATCAACAGTGAAATTATTTTTTCTTGTATTTAAGTGGAACTTTTTGTGTGCCAGATTCTTCTCCTTACCCCTTGTCCTGTCACTAGATACAACAGAAAAAAGTGCTGCCCCAACCTCCTGACACCCACCATTTAAATATTTACAAATATCAATGAGATCCCTCCTCCATCTCCTCCAGACTAAACAGCCCCAGTTCCCACAGCCTTTCCTCATAAGGAAGATGATCCAGTCCCCTGATCATCTTAGTGGCCGTGCTCTGGCCTCTCTCCAGCAGTTTTCTGTCCCTCTTGAGCTGGGAAGCCCAGAACTGGACACAGGACTCCAGATGAGGCCTCACCAGGGCAGAGTAGAGGGGGAGGAGAACCTCCCACAACCTGCTGGCCACACTCTTCTTGATGCCTCGCATTTTAGTTCTGATGTTAAATATTCTAATGATAAATTTCATTCTTGTTTTACAGATGATGCTTGGTTGCTTCAAGGACAGTGTCTTTCTGGAGAAATAAAGGATGTTTCCTGTCAAATTATAATTCCCTTTCAGTTACCCAGGAGCTGCCTGACAGCTGAAGCTCTCCTGGCTATCAAAGTGTGCCTCTACTATTGCAGCAAAGGTAGCAGTGCCTGTATGATGAACGGAATCTCATTCAGTCAGCCTTTACAGATAGCTGGTACAAACCAAGACAACTTGACTCAAGTTGAACTGATACATGGATTTTAACCAATTAGCCCAAAGCCAGCTCATTTCATACTTAATTTTACTGTCCACCAGTTCTGTGGGAGAAAATATGAACAGATGACTTTCCTCTGGTTTTCATTTTCCTGGAGCTTATGACAAAGCTAAGAAACAATAAAATTAGTAAAATGAGGTAGAATTCTCTACAGCTTAATGTGAAAATTTATCATCACAGCCTAATTTATTTTCATTACAGTAGCAGCAATAACATTGTAATAACTCTGGACTATATTGCCAGTCATGAATATATTGGATGTATGCCACCCTAAGCAATGAGCAACAAGTTTTAGTGTCTTTTTGAGAGAACTGGTGTGACTTCATGATGTTACTGTAAGTTCTTTGCACTGTACATACTGTCAGACTAGCTAGATCATTTTGGACTAACAGTTACAAATTCCTTTTGTGCACTTACTAAATGTTAATAAAACATCAAAATGAATAGTTTCTTTCTCCAGGCTAGAAAATAAGTAGCTTGCTTATTTTTCTGTAATGGCATTTATGACATATATATTTCAGAAATACATTCATATATGTATACAGCTCTGATTTTATGCAAACTGAGTGTTTCGCTTAATTAGCTATGACCGCCTTACACGAAGAGCATAATGCCATGGAAAAAAATCTGTGAAAGGAAGTGTTCCAGTTCCTACAGAAGAATTTCATGCTGATTTCTAACAAAGAATGTGCCTCTCTCTAGTGTGTGTGTGTGTGTGTGTATATATATATATATATATATATATAAACTACCCACCAAACCATGCTGCAGTTTTTCGGATAAACACCAATTTTTATTTTATACTAAGTGGTAGGTAATGGTTGAATAGCTAAACTGCAAAATTTAAATGTCAGCTATATCAAGTAGGGTGAATCACTTTCCTACTTTTATGATTTCTCTGTAAAGACTTGTCCGAAGGCTTCTGTCTTGCAAATACTTAATGCTAAGAAGAATATTACGCTCTTGAAGTCTGATTCAGAGTCTTCTAAAGTCAGTTAGTCTCACCATTTGTAATAATGGCCACTGAACCACAACTGTATATTTAATAATGGATTATTTACATTCATGTTTAGAGGTTCTAAGCTTTTGCTACAAAATTGGTAACCTAATCTTTGAGTAAGGTGCTTTAAAACTCTATTACAAAACTCTGCCTTTGGTGGTGGTTTTTTGCAAGTAAAATTCCTTCAGTTTGCCATAAAAAATGGCAGGAATACAGGAAGGGGTGCAGGTTTTTTACTTGAATTGGAAGACTTTCCACAGTGCTTAAGTGGTAATTGGATTCTACTGTGTGTTCTGTTCATGAGGATCAGTTGTGAGAAGATGCTTTGAAGTCTGAAGATGCTATTTTCACAAATATTATGAAGTACAGCAGTGAAAGAATTTTTATATAGTCTTTTCTAAAACAGTCACCATTGTTCCTGACACCTGTCAGTAAATGTCCAGTCTGATTTGTTCTTGCTCTTTTTTTTTTATTTAAAGTCTGTGTGAAATGTTGGTCATGAACCCAAGAGGCTTTTGTTTTAAGGAACTGTATGGACTGGTGTGGTTTTTCCTTCCATTGAAATGCCAGTCTATCTGCGAGCTCTCTGTAGTACCACAAATGGTTATTATCTCACCTGTCAGCAAGGCAAGGGCTGAACTATTATTTTTTCTAGTGTTTGTTTTTTAAGCAACTTTTCTAAATCAGTCTTTCAGCTCCTTTGGGTAAGCCTCTCAGTTCTCACATGCCATTTTGAAGGAGAAAGCTTTGCTACTTTGTTCACAGAGTGCAAATGCTATTGGAAGGATGAAGGTGAAGAAACTGATTTGGGCATTTATCAATTTTTACACTTTAGTACAACTCAGTCTTTCAGAATTTTTTGTCTGATTGTTTAATCTCAAATAGTGGCCACAAATCTTAGATCAGCTTCCAGCTAGCCCACAAATTTTCTGTTTCTTGCTGAAAAAAACCAATCATTGGTTTCAGAAGTTTCAGAATAACAAACTAAACTGCTACAGTTATCTTGAACATATAATTCAGCAGATGGTTTTCTTTCTCTCACTTTCCACTAGAATGACATCATATTCCTCTCTTTCAATCGGGTGAGATCTGCCTGTATTCCAGTATTACCAAAAAAAAAAAAGTCAACAAATCTGTTTTCTTCTTGACACCTTTTAATTAATGTGTTGCTGTAGAGGAAGGACTATGTATTCCTAACTTTATTTAACTATAGTGTGTAATGTTTAAATATAGCATTGTAGATATATTTTTCTATCTAAATGTACATATATAAATGTGTGTTTAAGTGTCATATCCTTTTTGCTATCAAGTTTCTACTTCTAGTCACTGTGTGTAGACACACTCAGAACCACTATGAGTTTACTAGGAAAGGGTGATAGTTGTGTAAGCATCAAGGTGAAGCCCAGGATCAAACTGTAAAGGACCTTTAAACATTTAGTTGTAGCCAAATGTGCAACAATTGTATTTCAAGGAAAGCAATTTTAGCTTTACTAGTGAAGAACAATAATGTATCTGTTTGAACAAGTTCTTTATTTACCTTTTAAGTCCCAGTCTTGCAGCAGGTGACTTAATCTTGTATGTCAGGGGAGTGCAGGGTGTTATACCATAACTGTGCTGCTATGACTCTTTCCCCAAAGCCTCAGAGCATTCTTTGCTACTACTCTGTAATGGCTTTATGCTACAGAAGGGCAGAAGGTATGATTCCATTGCAAAAAGAAACACAGCCCACTATTTATGAAGAAAAGCTGTATATCCCAAAGTGCTTTCCTCTCATATCCTCAGTCCTGAACCCCTTTAGGCAATAACCCTTTCAGTTTGCAAGGGAGAGCTGCTCTTCCTGATTCATCTTAGTGGGCTTCACACAGAGACACTGCTCTAATCGTTCTCCTTCATTATTTTAGGAGCAATTGATTCTTAGTGTGCTCCAGTTCTCACTGATGAGGTTCTTCTGCTTCTCAATCTGTGTTCACTGTGATTGGCCTTTAATCATATAGCCTAATGATGTTTTGCTTGTCCAAGGAATCACACACACATTCCTAGAGTCACTCCTGTTTCACTTGTGTACAGACATTTGAATGTTCTATAATTAGAAAAACGTGGGTTTTTTAAAGCTTCTGATGTTTTTTGATGATACTATTTTTATTGCTTCCTTCAGGGTTTACAAGATGCTCTTACAGTAAAGCAACAAGTGCCATAAACGTAACCAGACAGGCAAACAGAATAGCAGGTTCAAGCTGCAGAAATACATTTCAGTTAAGTACCAGAAAGCATCTTCAAAATATGATTCAGAAAAGTAGAAAATGTTACTACACTGTCTAAATGCTGAAAAATCAGATACACTGATGAGTGCTATCCCTTTGTGTAGTCATTTAATTTTATTAATGTTTCCTGGTATAAAAATTCTAAGCAGGTGGATATGGCTCACCACTCCTAGATTTGTGTCTTACAGTACAAGAATGTAATTCAAAGTCTTTTTAAAATGTGTCATTCACCTGATTTTAATAGGTTTTGCATCAGACCCTAATAAAATAATAAATCACTGTAGCAAATCTCTAAAGAATATTGGTCAAGGTTGTAATGTATACTGGAAACAAGTTCAGTGGCATTTGCAGGTTTTAGTGGTAGCGTTTCCTTTTCTGGAGCAGCTTTTGGTTTTGTGTGAATATAATAGTCCCGTGAGATGGTTTTAGAATTTTTATTTAATTACAGTACAATGTTATTGATTAGACTAGGAAAAAGATAATGTGGTTTTGAAGAGGGAGTATAATGTGTTTTAATGGCTTTTTCATGTTGTTTTGATTCAGTAGTATCTTTCTGCAGTTTGTTCCCTTCTGTTGAAGGAAGGGCAGGGATACTGACTGTGTAAACCCATTGATGGGCACATATTTTATCCATGCATTTTTCAGTTGATTCCTTTTTGTGTTCCTCACGTGTCATTTTGAGCATTTCTGCTGGATGCATTTCACAGAATCACAGAATGGTAGGAGTTGGAAGGGACATTTAAAGATCATCTAGTCCAGTCCCCCTGCAGATTCACCTAGATAAGGTCACACAGGAACGTGTCCTGTCCACTTCTCCATAGTTTGTGTTTTGCACTTGTAGAGCATTATGTTTGTGTAATGCCATTGTAATGTGATACAAAGCAGGTACAGACCAGATGAGTGATACATGAGAAAATAGCTTTATAGCATCATATAAATGCCTTATCTGCTTAGCCTGAGACGAGGTGCACGTGGCTTCCAGTGCACTCTATGTATTCTTAACACACTTTTTAAATCCTAATGGAACAGCTTGCTAGCTCAAACAGTGGGTAAAGGGGTTGCTTGTGAGAATGTCAAGGAAAACAGATTCCTTATCTCTTGCTCAGAGGAGGAGAGGGATGATCAGAATGAAGTGACTTTCCTTCTCATGCAGGCACGTGTCCTTCTGTTCATTTAATTCCTGACTATTTATTTTAGCAAAGAGAGTTGTGTTATTGACCACAGAGTCTCTTGCATTTTTGATTCCTGATAAGGTTTTTACATACATGGGACCTTTAAGTGTGTGACTATGTAGACTTAGGAGTGATACATCTAGTTCAAAATGGCCCATAGTTTAGCAAGACAATAGCAGAGACTTAAGTACATTCTTCAGATCTGTAATTTTTTTTTAAAATCACTATTACTCATGAAGACTTAGCTCAAAGGAATATTGCAGCTAAACTCCCACAGAAATTTGTTCATGAACTTTGTATTGCAACTCAAGACTTAAGTTTTCTTCCTTGTATAATGTAAGAGAGATGCTGTGACACATTGTGTGTATGTGTCCTTCAGGCTGCAGCTCTGCTGCTTGAGGAGAAATTATTATGCTCAGCAGCTTATCAGCCACCCCCCAGGAATTTTTCACTCGAATCTGTCAGCTCAGTTGTCTATATAATCAATTAAAAATATTGATTGATGTTAAGAGACGTTGAGTATTTTGATTGAAGTGGGTTTGTCAGGGATTAGAGGAGCTTCTGTGTGCTGTTCAGGAAAAGTGTCACAATGATGACAGCTAGTTGGAGACAGTTGTTGAAAATGTGAGAGTTTTACAATTTAGTTTAATTGAAATTTCTTTCTAAGACACTCCGTCTCTCTTTGTGTTCTACACCAGATCATTGATTTAAAATCAGTATGTCTAATATTTTACATTCCATTGCATTCATATAACCAAATTTCCTTCAGAAGCTGCTGTTCTGTATAGTGTCGTTTTTGTAAATTCCATATGTAAAATCACTACTGTCATTAAGGATTAGGATTCATTCCTGTTCAGGATTCAGCACACTTCTGATGGAGTTTCCAAGTTTATCTTATTTGATATAATATCATGGGATGATTTTGGTTATGTTTTTGGGTCCATCTTTTCCTCCTGTAGTTTTCCACAGAATGAAATGCAACCAGTATCTTGTTTACCATGGAGGGTTCCAAGTAGGGTAATTCCCTCCAACAGCTCCTTGCCTCTGCCCGGCTTTAGGGATGGGGATGTAAACAGCAAGTGCAGTAAGACTGTCTCAGATGACAGTTACCTGGCAACTCACTCCAAAAGGGTGTAAATGAGGTGAGAGTTTCAGGATGAGCTACACCAAGACACTGATTCCCAGTATGAATAGACCTGGGGCATACTGGCTTTCTAGGGTTACCTCCTTCCTGGATCTGCTTCTGTTTATGGCCTACAAAATCTTGCTCCATTAAGAAGGCAAGAATTTTGCCCTTTTTATTCCTTACTATGTTATCTTCAGTGCTCTTAAGATAACCTGATAACAATTACTGGATTCTAGGACTTACCATTACCCTCCGTAACATTTCTAGGTAGCATTAGAATAAGATTATGCTCTCAGGTCAACTTCATCAACTTGACACTGATGCAGCTACCATCAAATTTTTTACCTTTACCTCTGGCCCTGTCCAGTGAGATCTGGAAGTTACTTCTAGGTCTCCCAGAGCATCCCATGAAACCTGAGGAACCTGTGTTTGGATTTTGATGGCTTTTTGTTTCAGTAAACTTTTATAATATAGATTAAATACTTCATCTATTAGGTGATTTGAAAGATACCCCAGTTTGCTATCTTGCTACAGATTGTGCTTGATTATTTTCAGAGGGTAACACGTTTTTGTGGCAGCTGCAAAAGTAGAAGCCCTGGATAGAAGTTGAGGAGTGTTTGTGCAGTTATAATTACTTATTGCTTACTGTACCTCTTTGTTTGTCCATTGCTTTCAAGTGGACCAGAGAACCATTTGTCCAATTGCAGGCCCTAGGGCTAAGCAAAAGAATTACAAGTATTTTTCAAGTCTTGCCTAGTTCCTTTGAAACATCAACAATTTTGAGCTAAAGAAATCCCACTTGTAAAATTCTCTTCATAAGTCTGCCTTCATTTAATGCTCTGTACTCAACATGCCTCAGAAGAGCAAATATTTTACACTGTGGAATATTCCTTTTTTACTGAGTATTTATAAACTCAACCCATCTGGTCCCTTGTCAGACTTCATAAAAAGCAAGATAACAATCCCCAATTTGATTTTACATTCATGTTTTTTAAAAATCTTATTTTTCAAAGGTTTGATCAAGACTAAATACTTGGGTTTGAACCGTACATTCAGGGACTCTGTCCTGAGGGTTACCTAGCTCAGATGACTGGTTTCCAGTTGTTGAAAATTTAGAATTGGTAGGAGAGGAACAGAATTGCTAAATGGTTTATGTTTTGAATATTTAACTTCAAAATTATCCCATTTCACTTTTAAAGGAGAATTTAGTGGAATTAAAGCTTTCTCTTCTGTAAATCATTACCATTAATGTACCATTAATCACTGTACCATTAAAACCTGTGATGAGTCTGTGTGATTTTTACAAAGAAATTAATGAAGAACAGTAAGGAACAAAGTCATCAGGGAGACTTCAAACAGTTTGCTGAAATTGTGATATGAGTGAAATGGAAGGCAAAACATTCATTGATCTAAAAGAGGGAGGGTGATAATTCTCGGTATTTGAGGGTTGGTCCTTGTTTTGGCTTCCTCCCCACCCTGTTCTACAGATCAGCAAAGATTCTTTAAATAGCAGAAAGTTGTGTGTAGAGGCAGCTAGGAAGGGCCAGGCTTTCTCACCATGAAACCATGCAACTTCATTTGGGCTGGCACGCCTAAAAATCCCAGCAGTAGAATACTAATGAATAAAGTCACATTTAAGCATTTAGCACATTATTAAATATCTCCATATGGTTTAAGGGTAAAGACAGGGAGGGGAGAACTTCACTGTTGCTTTGTGGACATTGGAATATTTTTGTCTGCTCTTTGAGATACTAAACCTCTGTTTTTCCATTACATCTGATGCAAAGCCTTTCAAATATCTGAACTTTGAAAAGATGTGTTTTAGATTTGTTACTACAAAATATGTGAAGAATTAAAACCGTAGGCACTTAATCTACAGCTGATGTAGATTGTAAATTCTTCACATACAGCATTGCCTAATAAAGTTCTTCACAGTATACATGGATTATGATCCTTTTAAAATAAAAGGTAAATGTCCTGTAATACTATGAGAACAAATAAATACACTGTAGAAGAAATGTCAGCCTCGGATATCAATTCAACAAATAAACAGTGATTCAAGAATGTACTCTTTCTCCTGTGAAACCTCTTTCTCCTTGTAAAGCTTTTTCTTGGAAAAATAAACATTAAAAAAAAATGATCTTTTCTTTCAAGGCTGGATTTGTCTGTCAGTCTTTACATCAACATAGATGTGGAAGTTATGAAATGCAACCAATATAAGCTTAATGAAAATCCTTTAATTGGAAGTTTCACACTCCTTTTTTCCCCACAGGGCTGTGCGGTCACCTGAGGGTTGGTAAAACATTCAGCAGTCCTGGGGGCTCCCCAGTTTCAGTGGTATGCACTGGACTGGAAAGAAAAGGTCTGGTTTTATTCCAGAGCTGAGAAATGGTGTATGGCGTGAGTCACAGACTGACTGTTCTGTAGCCTTCAGTTTATTGCAGCGATCCCAGAGCAGGTTGAGACACCAAAACAGATCTCAGTGCGTTCTGCTGTGCTTTGGAGCACTGTTAGCCACATTACTGTGGCTGAGCTGTGCCACGGTTTGCAGTATGTGGGTGCCTGTTTAACAATTACACTTGAACCATATTGTAAAGCAGCTTCTAAAGAAAAGTGCACTCATTTTGTTATAATTGTTTTGCTTGATTAACGGTTTTTCAGCTTTGACTAAGAACATAAGGATACAGAGCACTAATACAGGCTTCTCATGTGCACCAGTACAACTAGGGATCAATACAACAGACCTATGAAGATAATCCCTTATTTATGCTGCTCATCATGCTTTTATTGATTTATTGTTAATGAGAGCATCAGATGCCCCAAATTCCAGCATATCTACTATATGTGAGCCCCAGCAATACAAAGTAGTGTAGCTATATTGATTTTTTTTGTCTCTCCCCTTGCTAAAGATTATTCCTCATGTCTATTCATCTATTCAAATGTTTAAAACATGTATATGTACTGCTTTTAAAACTCAGCTAACCTTCTTTGATTTGCATCCAGATTAAATATATTCAGTTTAGCCTGATGTAATAAGTGTGAATTTGACAACCATTCAAAGAAATTTCTTTGCAAGTTCTATGTTTTGTTGTAGAGTGCACCTGAAGCTTCTGCCAAGCCTAACTGAGCAATCCTAGGCAGGGTCACGTCAGCTCTCAGTATCTTAGTGAGCATTTGCCTTGGAGCATAAAGCTGAAGGTTTGCTTGCTTTCAGCTGTCATCTCTGAAACGACACCTTCACCCCCAACTTTTTTCTAAGCGTCTTTAAAACAAGAGGCCTGTATGTACAGAGAGCTGTACATTCTGTGTGCAAAGGAGTCTGTGATACCTATGTGTATACTGGCATTTGTGAGACTGAGTTGGACTTGTGCCTTTGGCAGAATCCAGGGAGGCACTGGCTGGTAGAGATTTCTGTGGGTCACAAAGTCGCTGCTCTAGGAAACAATTAATTAGGTTGCTTCTGAAGGCAAAGGAAAGGAGCCTTTCATGTGAAATTAGCTCTCAGGGCCAAAATACTTTCTTGTTATTGCAAGGAATTCTGCAATCTCTTGCCAAGAGTAACTTATCTGGAGATTGGGTAGATGGGGCTTTAAACAGCTTCTCTCCTTGCCTTGTCTTTCCCATCTGAAGTAGTTTCCTGTGGCTGTTAAACATCATGACCCTGCTGCCTCATCTGAATTTTATCTTCTCTGCCAGCCACCCTGGTGTTTTTGTGCACAAAATCCCACCAGAAACTGAAAAGGATACGTGATGACAATTTCACTTGCTACACTGTGTAGCAAAATTCTACCCTTACTGTAACTGGGCTTTCTAGAGCCAATTTGTTTTCCTCTGCTCTCTTCCTTTAGTGCAGGAATGAAAGCAGAGGTGAGAATTTCAGCCTTGAAGTGTAAAAGAGTAGCTTTCCAAGGTATGACTACAGCTGCAGATGTTTCTTTCTTTTTTTTGGAAAAGAATAACAACTTAGAACCCTTAGTTAAATGTCTCCATGGTTTTTCTAGCTCAGGCATTCCGTTAAGCAGAGTATGTGGGCTCACCAGTGCTCAGAGCTCCTAACGACAGGCTGTAAATTATGGATGCATTTTCCAAACACTGAACAAAGCTGCATATGAAGGAGTAGTTAGATGTTAATAAAGAAGTTGCTTCAGTAAAACCACATATTAAGTCAGATTTACCCTTGTGCTATCTATATATTTGCTTGGTGAGTTCCATCCACCGTGAAACTGCAGTGTTATTTTTGATCTCTGAAGCTGTCATTGCAATGATTGTCCTTGAGAACTGAAAAAATTGTTCTAACAAAGCCATCTTTATTTGCTAACGAGAAGGCAGCACGTCAAGTTTAGCATCTTCCTTATACAGCAGGGCTTGGGACAGCACGTCACTTCCCTCCGAAGGTCTGAACCCTGCATCTGAGATGACACACTCCAGTGTGACATGTTTTGAGCAGAGCAGAGTGGAGTCAGCACTTCAGTGGTCAGCAGCAAACGTAAGCAATGATTATACCAAGGCCTCTGCACCTTCCCTCCCTCTCCTTACGCACACTGACACACTCATGACTAAAGCTGTGGTGTCTTCCAAGTTATCTGGGGTCGATACCAAAATACAGAGATCACTAAGGATGAGAGATGGCACTGTTCTTCAGAATCTTAATACATTCAGCAAGTGGAATCACAGGAGAGGACAGAAAATTGAGATGCACCAAGCAGTGCGTAGGAGCATCGATGCCTAAATGGCACTTAAATCCAAGGGAAATTTGCTGGGGGCTACTGAGAAACTCATCATTTAAATTTTTCTTTCCTTTATGCAGTTGAGTGAAGAAGATGGATTTAATTAGCATTTTTGCCATGCTCTTAGCAGGGGAAGTGTTATAAAGTGCTGTTGTTATCTCAGACTCGAATCAAAGTAGATGCGTGTGGCAGAACTTCTCAGACAGTATGAGGAAGGTGCAGAGGATGTACTGGGACACTCCAAAATCGAGCCTCTAGTAGAGAGTGGCAAAATGTGCCTCACAAATTCACTGGTAAGTGTAAAATGAAACATTGACTGAATCATAACTGGCTTAGTTATGAATTTAAACTAGCAGGGGGTTAAAATTTCTTATTTACTTGAGGATGCTGAACACAATTCTCTGTACAGCAGGCTGAAATTGTGTGGAAGTGTGTTAAATGCAGGAGAAATACAGAACTTTAGCAAGAAAAGTGAAGTAGGATGGATGCTGTATTTCATATAGAAGTCTAAGCATCTTAATTCTAATATACAGCAAGCTCACTGATTTTAAAAAAGGTATTTTTAAATGTTGGTGGATTCAGAGTCTCAGCAACTTAGTGACCTGCTTCTGCTCTGTGTAAGTACATCCCATATAATCACAAGATTATATGTTCTTAGACACTTGGTACAGGGTCTCTCCTGCTTGCACATACCGTGGTGGCCTGATCACCATGATGCCCTCTGGGATTCTACATATCACTGTTTTGGTCTGGACAGTGTGAGAGACCACCTTATTACAGGCATCTGACAGCAGGCACACATCTGTTTTCCAAGAACAGTCCAGCTCAGATGGACCTGTCAGAATAATTGCTTTTTACCTTCTTCTAAGGTGCAGAAAGCTTGTGGAGTGCCTCATACAGCAGTGAGCAAAAAATGCTTGGGATTCTTTTGGGCTTAACCAGTGCTGAAGCTTTTCACAGTCTTGAAGGAAAGTTTTATCTGTGATTAAAGAGGTCCTAGGAAAGAGCTCATTTGTTATTTACAAAAAAAAAAAAAAACACCCAACAAGTTTAAGTTAGCCTAGCAAAACTGTATTTTTAACTCAAAAATGTTTACAGTCACAAAACTTTCAGAGAAATGGATCAGGTTATTCTGAAGCAATTTTGCCAGCTGAACAGTGTGAGCACTACTGTAGGCAATGATATATCCTATCCAGGTTTTTGTCAGCCATGGAAATCAGTGAGGAACATCCACTAGGTTCATATTCCAGCACAGCACTTCAATGGTACATCTCAGCATTACAGGCTGCTGAATTCTCCTCCATTTGGGAACAGACTCCAATTCAGTAGTAGTTTGGCTCTATGATATAATAAACCATCTGAAGGCTGAACCCTTAGGTGGAATAAATTTTCCTACTTCTAACTGGAGTTTATACATTTCTCTCAGCCAGCGCATAGATCCATTTACCCTTGCATTGCTGCACTCCTTGTTAATCTCTGCTGTGTTTTTGTTTTAATGACTGTCACATGATCCTTTTCATGCTCCCTTCATCTAATTAGTTCTCCAAAGCTTATAGCCTATTGACTATCTGCTTGTAGCTCTTTTCACTCACAAAAGAAAAGTAATTTACTTTCATTCATATTGGAAAAAATATCTTCCTTTTCTTCTTACACTCACGAAATGTGCTATTAGCAAGAACTCCTGCTCCCTCTATTTCACTTCTGTATTGAATCCCACTAATTTGGCTGTCCCTGTGCTGACCACTGAAATCACTCTCAGCAAGGTTTCTAATGATTTATTGCTAGCCAGCTGTCTTCAGTCTTCTTGGCCTGCCAATTGCCTTCAAGATCTACAACCAATCTTTTACTTTTGAATTTTTCACTTGTTTGCTGTGTACTCCCCTTTATACCAGCACTCTGCATACTTGCTGCTCCTTCATCATGCCCTCAGCTAAATAGTCCTTGTCTTCCACATCTCCAGCTTTTGGTGAGAATCTCTCTGGACTGTCCCTCTTCCTTCCCTCTTCCCATTGCACACTTTTGGTGGTAAAAAGTTCTTTTGTCTTCTCTCTCTCTCTCTCTCTCTAGTCTGAACATTTGTTTGAGGTTTTCTACCTCAATTACTACTGCTGTCAGTTAACAGCATCTTGTCATGCCCTCACCTATCCAAAATGAGACTGTCAAGTGTTGCTTTTGCAGCCCAAAGGGTGATGACGGAAACATTATTTTCTTGAATCCATCTGCCAGCTCTCCCTACTTGCTAGTATCAAGCATATGCTGCACCTCCGCATATTTCATGATGCCATTCACAGCTTAGTCATATCCTGTCTGCGAGGTTTTATTAATTTTCAAGATTTCAGCTCCCACCTCTGATTTTTTTTCTTCTTTCTGCACCATTATCCACTATTAATCTCACAAACATCACAAAAAAGTACCTCTGAGCCTCCTCTTAATTTTCAAAAGGATTTCCTCATCAACGCTGGCAAAGCCTTTCTCACAACACTGAAATGCTGTCAATATTAGGCTTTCCTGGAATGAGATCACTCATTCTCAAACCAACAGTATCTGATTGTTTACTGTTAGGCTCCGACTGGCTGTATCTTTTGTTACCTGGGATTGTACATCAGTGCTAAGCTCTTGATCATCATGGGACTTTCTTCTCCCTGTGTGTTTACAAAACACCTAAGACTGGTCGAGTTTTTCATGAGAACTCCTGGAACTATGGTAATATAAATGCTAATAGCAGTTGGTATGACAGGTTTATTTCCCTAGCAGTGCTTAATCTTAGCAAAACAGCTTTTAAAATAGATTGAGAAGCCAGGAAAAAAAAAATAAAATCTATAACTTCTACAAAATGTGAAGTTCTGCTTCTGTCGTTCTAATGTCTCACTCTTGCCTGTTTATGGACAAATCTCCCATTACTTGTCCTGCTGAAGCTTCAGCAATGTACAAGTAAATAAATTTTTAAAACCCTTTCTGAACTGGGAGGATTATGTCTTTAGTCCAGGAATTCCGGAAGGGCACATGGAGTTCAGCTGAGCTGGACATCTCTCCAGGTTCAAGTCCTAAAAGGTCCAGGGATTTTATCATGCTTTTTATAGGGATATTTGAACACATGCTGAAAAAATGTTGGATTTGGCTAGAGGTGGATCTGTCTTCATAATATTTATTAGCTTTTTTAGCTTGTTTTAGTGAATGAAGATTGATTGAATGGGCAAAACCAAAAAGAGCATAGGACACTGCACTGTGGTACCTCTCCTGTCTTCCAACAAAATACAACAGATCCTACCCACATGAGTGAAGGCATGGGCCTTCCCACTGTGGCTGATTGCAATGGGTGCATTTGGAGTGTCTGTGGGAGGTGAGGTTTGTGGCTATTTATTTCCCACAACAGTTCACTCCCTGGCTTTGGACAAGTCACAAGGATGTCTCCTGAACTGCTGTTTGTTACCCTTATATAGAGATCTGAGTGACTGATCTATGCTCTTTCTTAACACCTACCTGACTTTTTTATGTTTGACACTGAGCATCTGGAAGATGATGAACAATTTCATTTTAGTTGATAGTTTAAGCAGAAGGATTCAGTCTCCTCAGTCACAGGTCTACTCTTCTGTATAAGCTCTTTTCTTCATACTTCTCCATGCTTACCATTCAAAGCTGCTTCCCATCATTCCTGTGTCCTCTGGGGAACATGGGCTACCGCTGCTCCTGGAGGCTGGCATGGGATGGAGTGGATCCTCCCAAGCAGCTGGCAGCTCCCTCTGCCAACGGGAAATTGTTTGGGGAGGCTGTTTGGACCACAAGTCATTTCTGGTGAGGAAAGGCAGTGGTCTAAAGTCCTGTTAATATGGATTAGATGACACTCATGTATGGGACGTGGCTCAGTAGAGAATGAAGAGATGTAAAAACCTCTCATTTGCTGTTGGGACATGCTGCCGTGCCATGACTTTGCTGTAGTTCATGATAAACTGATGATTTCATCTTCAGTATTGCACAGCTACAGTCCAGGAAGGAGGAAATGAAAGGCATTTGTAACTGGAGTCAACAGTCTGCTGGGATCGACGTCTCCTGGTCACCGAGGGAAGGTGGAAAGCCTTGCCGTGAGATGGAGTTGTGTGAGACCTCAGTGTCAGTGAGGAATCCCAAGTACTCCAGGTACGGTGTAAATACCCAGACAGATAGATGGTCAGGAAGACTTTTCTTGGGGATCTTCTGCAGTCATACATAAATCTGGCCTGGCCTGGTTTATTTTTACCTTTAATCCTGAAGAATTCCTGTCTGATATTCTAACCTTATTTTCACATGTTTTATTAGAACTCAATTGCAAAGCCTCATTCCAGTATGTGTGGGATCCTGAGCTTAGCTGTTCACTAAAAACTGCCTTTTTAACTCTTTCACACCTTTGCCTACTTGACTTTCCTTTTGAGATAATAGAATATCTAAGGAAAATATTGGAAGCAACAATGTGCTATTTTCCCTTTTCTGTAAAATGGAGAGATTTGAAGTGTAAAGCACCTACTACGTGACATGAACATTGAGGAATAACATCTAAGACCCATAAAACTCAGCAAAAAGTGTAAGATACTATTGTAGGAAGTTAACGTTTTTTCCAGATTTTATGACTTTATTTATTTTACAGTCCTAAGAGAGTTACACATAGATTTATTTTTTTTTACGAGTAAAAAAACCCCAAACCTATAGCTAATGCAAGTGATATTTTAGTTATTCTTAACTAAAGAAGGCTGCATAACCAAAACTGTCATAAAACACAACAGAGACCAAATTGGTCTTGTCTGTTATGGCAGTGGGAGTTGTGAAGACTCGGTTCTCTGTGACTATGTATCAGTTTACTAATCCCATAGACCATAATTATCCCCATTCCTGTTGGTACTGTCTTAATAACAATTTTGCAAACTTTTCTTCTTATTGTTTTCTGTGCAAAACTGGCAATGTTAATGGCATTTTCAGTTAGAAGAATCTAAATAAGGTATTTGAGCCAGCTTTCTAAAATACTTTGTGTTCCCCCTGTCCCCCAATATCTAGCTGTTTAACTTCTGTTGAAAACATCTTCTGAATTTTTGAAAGGTGTTGTCCATTCACGTCTAAATCAGAATGAAATAATTTTCAGCTTATTTTTTTCTACTGAGAAAGAAAACTCATTTTTAAGTGTCATCATTTCCCCAGAGACAAAACTATGTGTCCTGATGAAGAGTATGTGGCAGATGTGGTGGTGCTGCACCAAATGCCCAGCCCAGCTGTGGCAGGCAAAGGACTATGTGCATAGCAGGAACTGACTGCGCATAGGAAGACACAATCTGGGAATAAATGAACAGCTGGACATGACATGCAGAGGGACCATGATGAAATAAAAGTGAGACATTTCAGATCAGCACAGTAAACAAGAGCAAGTTGTTGGAGTCGTCCTTGGCCTGCCTGATGACTGTAAGTACCACTGCTCTCAGAATTTCCAAGGTAGAGCAGAGTTGTTGGCAAGGCCAGGGAGCCTGCAAACAGGGAGTCTAGTAGCATCTGTGCTTTTCTGTGCCAGGTCCTACACAGGAAAGGTCCTGCACAGTTTTAATTTACTAGTATAGACATAGACTTTGCCACTAAGTATCCTAGAATACAAATTCAACAGAAGATTTGTTTGGAGAGACTATGATCTTTGTAGAGTCTACTTGTTGGCCCCCAGTTTCTCAAAACTGTGTACTTGCCTCATGCTGCTGCTGGCAGAGAAGTGACTCACTGTGGGATAGCTCTGCTGATAAACAAATACATAGCTGCATAAGCACACCCTAATTTGTTCATGTGCCTAACACAGTGGGGGTCTAGCCCTAACTTGGGATGGATGAATGTTGCTTTAATAGAAATAAATGAGGAAAGTTGCAGATTCTTTCTTAGACGGCCATTAAAGACTTTTAAAGAATCCTACACTCAAACTTATTTAAAACCTTTGACTGCAGACCACCCCCTCTCCAGGAGAACTGACAACCTGTTATAAGCAGGCTTGTACGATGACAGATATGTGATTACACTTAAACAGCCCTGTCATAAAAAGCATTTCCTAGATTGGGGTTTCTTTCTTAGCCTGATTTATGAAAGATCGCATTGCATTTTCTGCATTCTTAATGAAAACCTTCTGCAGTGTGAAAAAAAAGAGTTAAAAGCCCTAATTCAAGCCTGTAGGTACCATTTACCATAAAGATAAATATGTAAAAATAAGAAAAAAAAAGAGAGAAATCTATAATGTGCCTTTCTTGTGGTGGCAAAAAGAAACATTCAACTCTGTTCAAAGTACAGATGAATTTGAATTTCACTTCCAAAGAAAGGCTTATGTTGCTAATCTCCTGTACCCTGCTGTTTGAACTCATCAGCTTCAGAGATGATAAGAACATGTTATTATGCAAACTATCAAAGTTTATTTACACAGCTTCTTAAACCAGATTCTTTCCATAGTATGGCCAGGTGGTTAATATCTATTGTCAAATTCTTCATACATGCCCATTTGGTGCTACAGAGCTTCCATCCTGTAAGCAAGATAGGTCCACTGTACAATGCTCTGTCATCCTAAGCCTAAGGAGTTAACACACTCTCATCTTTAATCTCCTGGAATCCTTCTTCTCTTTTGATTTTTAAATCTGTGAACTCTTTCACAGAGCAACATCCCTCAACGAACACAATAAAAAAAAATCAACCAAAGCAGTTTTAATTTCAAAGTTAAATTTTATAACAAGTAGGAATTTGGCAATGCAGTGCTTGTCTACCATAAAGCCAACCATCTTTACAAATCCTGGAAGCACTCCAGTGTTCCCAGATTGTCAGGTGAGCTCTCTGTTCTAAATATTTTTAAGTGGCTTAAGCACTTAAGCACTCAGTTCTGAGTCTCCTGACTTAATATTCCCTCAAATGGATGCAATTTTCAAAGGATGGCTGTTCAATGCTTTCTGAGCAGTAAGCTCTTTTCCTGCTGGTATCTATAGTGCACTAAAGAGCACTCATCTCTTTTTTAAGTGTGGGACACATTTTCAGTATGTTTAATTTAACTACAAACCATTTGTAACAGCCATGCATCATTAGATCTCGTCCTATATTTACAAAGCTTTGTTTCTGTGTGGGTTATAAATCACAGAATTCTGATTTCTATACAAAGGAAATACTGGAAGATATATCATCAGTAATTTTCTTATATTTGCTTAGACAGTGAGGAAAACGTTTTCCAAAATGGATGTGGCTGCAGGTTTTCACATCCACACGTCAGTAGTTTGTGGGGAAGAGCTCAGGCTGGAACTAAAGGGCACCAGTAGCAATGAAATGTCTTGGCAGTGAGCACAAACCTGCCAGGGGCTGCTGGAAATCACAACCCCAAATGAGAGTCTTGGCCTCATACCTAAACCCCACTGAAGTGATGAGGGTGACAGTGGGAGCATGTTGAGAAGACTTCTCACTCAGTGCTACTGGGATCAGCTTTAACTAGGACCCCCTGGCACATCAGGGTTTTAAAAAAAAATAATCCATATTCTTACATTTTAAGCCAAGTTACAGAAACTTAAGAAGATTGATTAGACATTTGTGGCCTAAACCAGCAGCAGGTTGTTTGAGCGAGCCCAAACTGTGCAGGCCTCAGTAACTCAGGTTATGCTGCAGTTGCTGGGTACTGGAAGACCACAGCTTCAAGGTGGCAGAAGCAAGATCACCTGAATGATGCAACAAATTCTAGACAGACTCACTGAGAAATTTTAAGCAACTTGACTGTTTTTTCACAGGAAAGGGGGAAAAAAATAAGGAAATGCCTTAAGAATGCTACTTCTAAGAATCTTGCACAGCACAGGTACTTAACAAACACTTCCACAGCCTTGGAATCTGAAAGTGATTTTCACTTCCCTGTCTCTTCTGCCATTACTTCCCCTGACAATGACAAGTGCCTTAAAGCTGCGTATTGCTTTCCAGCTAAAGCTTGACCTTGGCTGCTTTTCTTCTTCAACGAGTAACGCTGCTAAAATTATACATTAGACAAGAAAGCAGATGAATCATCCAGCTATGAAAGACTTATTTTGAAACTGTAGGAAAATATATACCTGGGCATGTGGTTCTGGAGTTGATTAAATCACCACATTTGCAAAACTTTAGACCTTAGCTCCCTGTAAAGTTGGTTTATAATTCTGAGAGAGAGACCACAGCACACAGCAGATGTGCAACAATATCCCTGAACGGTAAAACCAAGATTACTGGTAGTTTGTATGTTAAGGAGGATAGAAGTACTTGTAGAATATTAGTCATAGAATCAAAGAATATCTCAAGTTGGAAGAGACCCATAATATTGCAGGTTTCTTTTGTATAGGCAACATTTTCAGTTGCGTTATATCTGCCAAAGCTCTGCTCATTCATATGAGAAACCGTAACTTTTGTTGGCCAGAAGACATTGAAGTAGGAAGTGAACAAGCATTGCCACCTCATACCCATTTAAATAGCTATTATTAGTGGTGTCTGCTTACTCCCAGTAGTCACCCTCCAAGAATATATCATCATAGCTAACTGACGTTAAGCTGACATTGCAAAAAGATGAAATACTAAGAATAGTGGGGAAAATAAATGCCTTTAAGCAGGTCCTTCCAGAACTGAGCTAAAGCACAATGTTGAAGAGACAATAACAACCATTTTTATGCAATACATTTCATCCTCAGAAGTGATTAATCTCAAATAGCTGCTGCCAGGACTGGGGCTGTTCTGTGAATGAGAGGCTATACCTCTGTATCCCAAACCAGAAAGAATGTGCAGAAAGCAAAGATACACAGATTCAGTCCAGACAACATGTTCATGACTTATTTGTGTTGGGAAGGTGAAAGAAAGAACAGACTTTTTTGGTAATTAGAATGACTTAAAGATGTGGCTAGGCCACAGAGTGCACAGACCTCAGGCTGTTCTGCTAGCTCTTCCAAGTCATCATCTGTAGCATCACTTGCTATTTGGTACTAGATATCCTTGGTGTTGACTGCTTCAGTGATGCTGCAGCATCCCAAAATGTTTCATCTGTTTTCTTTGTCATTTTTAAAAAAGGACATGTGCCCATGGAGAATACAATTGAATGAGCAACTTTATTTGCCTTTGTGGTCTGCTCTTGAAGTTGGACCTAGGATGGAACGACAAATCAGTGCTAGATGCACATCAATTACAAAGAGAAGTCATTGGGAGCTGCAGGGTTCTGCAGCTCGTTATGGCTCAGGCAGGCTATTTGAAGATGAAAATCCTGCCTACTCTGGCAGAGAATGAGCAGCAGAGAGGTAACAGCCTGGGCTTCTGATTTCTGTTTGAGACACACCATACAATGGGGGAAACTTTTCTAAGCTGCTGCGAAGTAGGACAGGAAATTTTTGTCTGTGTGGCGAGTGTCTCCCCTACTGCTAGGGTCTGGAAATTGAGGTACGACACTAACAATTGCAATCATGAGCTAAACTTTCAAAACAAACTTTCAACAGAGCTGAGACAAGGCTTGGTGGAATGGAGTTTGGCATTCTTAATATGTCCCTTTGTTTACAGAGAACCTTTCATCTGACAAGTGACTTTGGGGCTATACAAATACAGACCAGCATATTAATGTACCACTTTATCCTATGGAAACACAGTCCAGTGCCACCTCACACGGGAATATGACATACACGATAACTCAAAATGCATTGCTCCCTGCCATACTATCATATGGAAAATACAGATGAAATGGAAGTAGCTGCCTTAGCTGGAATCTAGAGATAATATCCCTATTGTTGGGGCTTTTTAGTGACTACAGAAGAGGGGAGCCCTTTATTGGAGTGTTACTGGATAATGGAATAAAGAACATTAAGGGTGTTAGGTTAAATGCTAGGCATGTGCTTAAAACTGATCTCTTAAGAAGATATAATTGCATGAGTTGTTCTGTCATACTTCCCACTTTAGAGACCAATAATGCTAAAGCTGTAGAGGTGTCTCATCCCACAAGTGCTGATACCTACATCTGCAAATGACTGAGGATACCTAAACAAAATGCCAGGGCTTTCTTGTTACCATGGTAGGAAAGGACAGTCGCACCTTAGCGGGACCTTCTTTCCTCACAGACTGTACAGGAAGATTAGGTGCTTACAAATGCTCTGCATGGGAAGTCTGTCTAAAATCCCTTTCTTTTGTCCATGAGCACGTCAGGATCGATCACAATCCATTTGTCCACTTGAGATTAAGAGCATGAGTGGGTTTCACTGAAATGGCAGCCATCTAACTGAGCAAGGTCTCTACCAGGGCTCCCCTGGATTGGAGTGGAATGCTCGAGCAGGGGTGGGCTGTTGGGCCACTACTGCTGTCCCAAGGCAAAAGGAAGCACTAGCACCTCAGTACCATGGCCCTCCAAAACAGTTGGGGGTGCTTAAACTTACATGTAGACATTTCAGCAGTCAAATATGGAGGCGGTGGTTAGGTTCTTCTGGAGTTGGGCACTGGTGAAGTGCCAACAATCTGATTGCTCTCCAAGACAACACTCACATACCACCTGAATTTCACCCTTAAGCACAAGTCCTTTCAGTAGTGTCTGAGGACCTGCTTGAGCTTTTAAATCGTGTCTCTGAAAATATATTAGCTTGATAAGATACATGATTTAATAACCCTTTTTAAAAACAATAACAAAGAAGGAAAGAAAGAAAACTGAGAACCCAAGTTCTGCACAGTAAGGTCAAATACTTAGTTCCTTCTCCAAGCTGAGCTCATCTTGCTTGGAAAACTCGGGACATAGCTGTGTTGGTCCAGCTTTTCTTTAAAAAGTTTAAACCTGATGGCCAAAACAAAGCAGTAAATTAGATGAACCTGTCAGCTGAAATTCAATGTCCTTAGCTGAAACTTGGCATGTAGCTTTGCCAGCTCAGTTATAGATTTTCTTTAATGACTATTTGGCTTTTTATTTCTCTCTGTACCTTTTCTTTTTTTTTTTTTAAATCTCCTCCTCCTTTTCTGCCTTAAAATGTACTTTCCATTACAATAGTTGAGCACAGGAAAGCACCACCTTACTAACTTCACTAATGTAGCCATTTTACTTAAGTATTCTAGACACTGGAGCCATTTTTCCATTAAACTTACAGATTTCTTTCTGCCTGTCATTGGAACATGCTTTTAAATGTAAATGATTTTGTTTCTGAGCTGTATGGAAATGAATGTAATGTGGAAATTCACTTTGCTCGAATGAGGCTAAACAGAGCATTGAAAAAGGTACAAGAGCAGATGAGCTTGATCAACGCAGCATCTACTTAATTTCCATTGCTGAGGTCTGTAATTCTAGCACCAGTAAAATTAGGTTTTTCTCCAGGTAGATCTTGGTTCAAACATTGAATAATACAGTATATTTTGAGCTCTTACATTTTATCAGTGCACATTTTAGGAGTCACTTCACATAGAGAAGTTTATAATGCACTGTTTAGCCTTACCAAGGAAATTTTATACAGTCAATTTGTTTCCTTTCTCATCTGGACCTCTTAATGGTGATATCAGCACTTTTCAAAGCCCTATTTGCTGCTTCCTCATAACATTTGAAATATTACATTCTTACTTTACTTCCAGGCCATTATCACAGAATCACAGAACCACACGTTACCATCTTGAGACCCGGGCTGAAGTAGCATGGAAAAAGGTAGCTTGAATTGTCATTCCATCCTCAGCTGACTGAGAGCAATGCTGATTACCAGGGATAGTCAGAGCTGCTTAGAAATCTTAAAATTGCTGCCCTTTCTCTGGCTTCTGGATTTGCTGACTCGTTGCTCAGTTCCAAATAAGTCATGGTTCTCCAGCCCACAGAGCAATATTTACTCTCTTTTCTTGAACTGGCCTTGATTTCTTCTCAAATTTCTTTCAATGCCACTAAAGGAAACAGAAACAAATTTAACATTTACAGCCTTTCTTGGGAGGATAAATAAGCTAAGGCAGTGCTCTAAAGAAGTAGAAACTGAATTGAAGAAAGTTGGCTTTCTTGAATTCAGCTTAAAGGCGTGATCGTAAGTTCCACAGGTCGCATGAACACCTGTAACATTCCAATAGACATTTTATGTCTGTGTCCTGTTACTGACCTGTGTTCCTAATAAACCCTCAGAATATTAACATCATACACTTTCATACAGCTACAATGGGAAGTTTGACTCTCCCAGCATCATGCATTTGAAAGGTTTCCTGCGAGTGATATTAATCTACAAGCCAAGCTTTATACCTCTGTACTAAGTGAATGAGAATTAAACTGCCCAACCCTTTCATACTTAAGGCTCATTTCTTAATCAAGATGGTATCTCAGTCTTATTTGTGACAGTGAGAATCCAGAATAGCCCCACTAAACACAAAGATGTTATTGGAAGTTTGTATACAAATAATCAATGCAGTAATGTGTACTTATTCCGGTTTAAATGCAAACATGTCACATTTATTTAAACATATTCAGACATTAATGTTTGAATTAATTCAACCACTAATGCATCAAACTTCAGCTATATCATGTAGCTGCCTCAGAGGGATGTATCCCAGGTACTGAGACAGGGAGAGAGAAAATGACTGGCTCTCAATAAGGAAGCATTTAACAGAATTCAGGATGGGATTCTCATCTCCTTTCCAGTCTGTGCTTTTATGGTAGCACCTTCTTTTTTCCTGAATCATAAAAGAAACATAGCCTAATGCAGACTAACCTCTGTAGAGGAGAAGCTGTGAAATGACAGCTCCACATAATCCCTGTCCTTTACAAACCGAGAGTGATTCACTAGCGATGTCAAGCGTTGTCTGCTCTTTGGATCTGCTCATTTACAGAGCTGCATCCAGAAGCCTGTTTACACAAGACTCTCTCCCTGTATTTATTATTCTCACAGCAGCTGCCTATGAGGTCGGACCCAGGCACTGCTGGTGGTCCCACACTCACCGAGGCTCCAACAAGAGCAGGCAGATGGTCTGTGTAGGTGGGATGTTACAGTAGCATTTGAGAACATCAGCAGTTACAAGCCATAACACTGACATTCATTTTGGAGGTGGGACGAACTCACTCCATTGGTTCTCAATCTTAAATCCACCTGTAACTTGCCAGAGTTAGCATCCGTTTTCCTGGAGGAGCATCCAGGTCATGCCCATCCCAGGGCTCCTCAGCCCTTTGTCTGTGTGTTGAAGTGGATGGCAGACTTTGGCTAAACAGAATCCCTCTGTTGCCATCATTGAACAACACACAGTTAATAAAAGAGTTAAGGATAATCTAGGGATTAGGAACATCCTGATCATGCTTTTGCCACATCAGTCTCCCTAACAGAAATGGATGTGTCCACATGAGGAAAGCACAGCCTTCTGTGGCATTCATAGATGGAGATTGCTCACAGTCAGATTTTACCCTTAAGATGCATTTCTCAAAACAACAGCAAAATGCACAAGCTAGCAAGTAGAGCTTTATAGGAGGAGGGAGAGCATCCTCTCTCTCCATCACACTTTGACTAAAGTTGGTTAAATTGCATGTTTCTGGTTTATCACAATTCAGCCTAAGGCTTTAGGAGTGCAAATACTCATATGGCCTTTCTCCCTTCTTTCCACTAAAAAGTCCAAACCAGTTATTACATGCTATTTTTACTCTTGCTACATCTCTACAGAGTTTTAAATGGGACACTGTCAGCAGAACCAAATGGATCTATTTCTCCTTTTACAGCTTTTTTTTTTTTTCCTTACTGTATATATGTTTGGTTACTCCAAAGATTGCAAATGAGAAAGCAGCTTCCCAACATACATCAGCATTCCCAGCTGGCTGACTCTTGGAAATGAAGTAGCAAATCACAAGTGCTGTACAGAGATTTAACAGGGGAAAATTAAAAGCTGCAACATTTGATTAACCTTTAACAAATGTGTCTCATATTCAAAAACTGATGATAATGAAGTTTGCTTTCATGTAAGCCCAGCAATACTTCGCAGAGCCCTGCCATTTACTTATCCCATGCAATTTTTAACAGTTTATACACAAACCCATGTCTTAAAGGTTTTTTAGCATCTTTAGAAGACAACATCTGCCATGTAGATCCAAATTCTCACCCATAATCACTCCCTACCACTGTACTACATCTATAATGTTGAACAAGGCTGAGATGGAAAGCTGATGGTTTCGTTCCACACTGTAACTAGTTGATGGCTAAAGGCAAATCCATGATTTTCTGGAGACTCTGTCCTTTTCCTTTTGCTTTGTTTTCTATTCTTTGAACAGAAAAAAAATAGAAACTTTCAGGTGAACAAAATTGTCTAAAGCAAATTAATGACGATGCCTTTTCCATGAATCAATGATGCACATTAAAGATTCAGAATGCACTTTACAGCAATCCAAAATGTGAAAGATAGCCAGGTACCAGGACAATCCCCCTCTAAATTATTGGCTGGGAATTAGATTCTGCTCTCAACCATGCAGGTGCAAATCCATTAATTTCAGAGCAGCTGCTTCAGGTTGACTTTGAAGTGACTGAGATCAGAACTCAGCTGGGGAGCTGATTCCTTCCCATTGCTCATGGCAAGTACTAAGTACTCAATGCCTTAAGTTGTCCTACCAATCACCCTCTTCTCCACCACACTGAGCTGTGGAAAATATGGGACAGTGTAAGTCAATTTCTGTCTATTATAGAAGGATGTATGGGGAATTGATAAATGTATCTGTGAGCAGCAAAATTAAATATTTGGAAATCTAGTTCAGTTGCTTCCACCAAATGATGCATCAGTCCCTGTGGATTCATGGAACATCACGTGGGGCTCTGCAAGTGTTAAGCCTAATATGCATTTACTTTCATTTGCAATAAGTGGGTCTGTGGAAAATAATGGTTTAGTTCTCCATTGCATATTTTTACTTAGCTCTAGATTGAAAAGCCTTCCACTTAAAATACTTGTATAAGCATTGACATGGTTTTTAACTGGTCTGATAGACCCCAAAGAAACTCTGTGTGTTTTTGCACACCAACAAATCAAATCCATTCTTAAAACTCCTGTTTGTGCATCCTTCTGAATGAATGAAGCGTGGTGTTTTAGCCCTTTTTAAGGGACAACAGAAGGACAGACTTAAATTATGCATCACTGCTGAAGGAAGAACTATTAAGAAAAAAACCTTTTACATTTCTTTGGACAGATCCTCAGCTGTGGGAAACAGAAAATGAGCCAGAAGCCGATGCCCACACGAGGAGGTCAATGTGCAAGGTAAGGATACTTGTTGATCTATCATTTCAGATGTTACAAAACTGAGTTATTAAGGATTGGCAGGGTTTCCTGCCACCCTGAATTTAAAAAGTGACAGTTGGAAAGGGAGAAGAGGGTTCCCTTTTTATAAGTTTAGAGCATTTTCTGTCATGAGTTCGACTGGGGTGGGGTTTGTGAGGCTCCTTTTGCCAGCCTTTGCCTCCATGAGTGCAGCAAAAGGGGATTTTTCAAACGGCCAGATGAGCTTCCTGGCTTGCAACTTCTAAGCAAATGAAAACCACAATGTTTGTGTTCCCTTGTGCAGCTACTCCCAGACTCCTTCATCCTCAGATAGCACAGTCTGTATTTGCAAAAAATTTGCAGATATATTTAAATAAATTTGTCTGAGTAACAAAATAACAGGAGGATTATGAATTGCCTCTAAAATGTGAGCTCTGGTATTAAAGCAGAACATGTGGGAGTGTTGCACTATAAGGCAGCAGCATGTCTTGAGGAACGGAGACTCAGTGAATATAACCTTCTCAGCATGGTATTAAATGAAGCTCTTACTAATTTGAGGTTGGCTTCACACGTAAGTGATAGATGAGGAAATTTTCATTTTCCATAAGCAGGAAAGCCCTGAGTGTTTTCATTTCCATATTAATGGAAGTGACAATACATTAGAGGGCTTTGACATGGCAGAGGGAGAGCACAGCCATCTGACAGTACTTTTTAGTTTGAGCTGCTCCTTTTCATCCATCTGAGATGCTGCTGCCCCATCTTACTATAGGTTACCACTTCAGTAGTGGTAGATGATGCACATGCTCTGAAAGCTGCCTGGTTGTCCAAGAAAACAGATTAAGTTCATGGAAATTAATGGAGAAGTCTATTCCAGCTGCACAAAGTATTTTATGCCTCTGAGCTTCATCTTTCTGCTATCAATGAAGGCATTCCAGATAATGTGTTTTTAAAGGGAAAAAGATGTAAACAATTTGCTTTGGTATGCCAGAAACAGGCCTAATTATCTGGAGATCTGCTGGATATGTCTGCAGAACACTACAGGCTGAATTAAATCCTTTAGAAAAGCCAGATCCTATTCTTCTTTACTGTTCCTTACATCTAAACATCCTGATAAGCCATATATGTTTGTTCTAATTAGACAAGTGTTGGGCAATCTCTCTGTTCCTTTTTGTTTCGAGGAAAAAAGCCCAGTCAAGAAGGGGTGTCCCAGGAGACCAACCTCTTCACACCTCCTTCACAATGAACAGCACCATGGCCAATTACAGGGGCCTCAAGCCCGAACAAAAGAACTAAGGCGTTCTAAAAATATCTATTGTCTTTAATCAAGGGGAAGGGACTAAGTGATGATCAGGTGGAATAAGAAGCACGGGCAGTTCTGGGCTGCTGCGGGGGATGAAGTGAATTACCAAGAACTTTGTTACAAGACAGTTCAATTCAGCCCGAAGGTTTTTTCAAGCTGTTGTGGGAGCTGCTACCTCTTATGTTCCCTTTGAATTTTCTCTTACAATGGAGCTTAAAGCCTAGTTGGCAGTCTTATTCACGGTGTGTGCATGAAGGATGGAAGTGATACTTCACTACTAACATTTCTCCAGTGCCTGAACCAGCTTCTAAAGAGTCTAATTGAAGTAATTATTTACATAAAAGCTGAATATAATAGAGGGGATTCCTTCTCTTCAAGGTACAAACATCGAATAAAGTGCTTAATATGGTATTTCTCCAGCTCTGCCAGCAAGAAGCAGAGCTTGAGAAGTGTGAACTGCCCCACTCCATCTCAGCCAGGCATGGATTCCAAAGCCCAGCTGAAACTCATCTTTGTGGGCGAGTACTGTGCTGGCCACAGACATTTCTGGAGACATATTTAGCCTGGAGAAGTGGAGGCTCAGGGAAACATGATCACTCTCTGCAACTACCTGAAAGAAGGTTGTAGTGAGGTGGGGATCAGTCTATGCTCCCAAGTAGTGAGTGATAGGATAAGAGGAAATGGCCTCAAGTTACACCACGGGAGGTTTAGGTGAGACACTAGGAAGAACTTTTTCCCTAAGAGGGTTGTCAGCCCCGGTTCCCATCTGCCCAGGGAGATGATGGAGTCCCCCCACCCCTGGAGATATTGCAAAGCTGTGCCACTGGGGTGCTGAGGGCTTGGCAGTGTGAAGGCAGTGGTTGGACTCAATGACCTTAAAGGTCTTTGCCAACTGAAATGATTCTATGATTCTGTGTGGGCCCTTCTACTCTCACTTGGTTTCTTTAGAGTGGAGGTCTGTGTTACCAAAGCTGAAGAGCACATCTGATCATCACCTATATTTTCTTCACAATTGTTGTCTGAATAATTGTTTAACCAACACCAACATTTTTAAAGCACGAGGCTGAAAGCAATACTCAACCTCAGCCTCATGTAAGAAATTAAACCTGATTTCTGAAGGGCTTTTTCTGTGCTTCCTCTGCCTTTTTCTCTCTGCTTCTGGGACTGGTGGAGCTTGGTACCATTGCCTCTCCTCCCATGGCCCCCTCCACACAAGGAGCTGCAGAGAGCTGCTGAGTGACATGCAGGCACAACGTGCTGCTGGCCTGGAATCTGTCCTCTGTGGCTTCAGCCTTGTATTGCTGATTTAACATCTAACCTAATATAATGATGTTCTAAACCAAGCAATAGCCTAGGAGTATGTATGGGGAAAAAAAAAGCTGGGTGTTCTTTTTTCATTTTCAAGCTGGAGGCAAGTTATAAAATAAGTCTGGGAACAGTTGGTCTCCAGCAGTGACTTAGGAACCAGAGACAGAAGTATCCTTTTTACAGCCCTTTGATACACTACTTCATGACACAGCTGGAGATCCGCAGGGAGAGCAGCTACACTCAACCTGCTTGCTGTTTTCCACATACTCAGGGGGAGCTGGAAAGGATTGTCTGTACACCAGGAGATATCACTGTTGATTTAATACAATGCCTTGCGTTTCTACTGCTAAATATAAATGAGGGATGCAAAGAGGACACTATTTCAGAAGACTTAGCATGTTGGTGAGCATCTGCAAAATACATCGTTTATGTCAGAATCCAAGCTAGCACATACCTGTGCCCATCTCCCCCTTTATATCCCCACTTGTGTTCCAAAGAGGTTCTCAGATCAGAAGAGGCAGGTTTTCTCTCTTTTTTTTTTCCCCACCATTACAGAAAGTGAGTTGCAAAGAAGATCAATATAAGGGACTGAGGAATCAGAAATCTAAGCTTGCCCCTGCATTTGTCTGTGTACATGGAACAGTATTTAAATTCCAGGTTCCTGTTAAGCCTTTTGGAGAAAATCATGGGAGTTCACAAGCTTTGGAGCTTGGGCACTCTGAAATTGCTAAAATTTGACCAACAGTGGAGGTGGGACCTATTCTTGGATTTATAGACCTGGATTTGAGTCTGCTTTTACATCGGCCACTAGCCAAAATTCGTGCTGCTTGGTGGTCTGGCTCAGGCCTGTCTGTGATCCAAATGTTAGGAGAGAGCACACTCTTTTCTGGAAAGAAGACATGAATTAAAAGAGGCTTCTTTGTTTTCTGCTGGAGAAAGCCATGCTGCTGAGTAACCACAAACTGTTCAGCTCACCAGGATTTAATACTTTTGCTTAGAAAAACAGTTTTCAACCATCAGTATTCCTACAGTAATGGACACTGCCTATACTTAATTGTTCATTTTAAGCACAAGCTATTTATTATAAGACCATTCCAGATTTCCCAGTCTATCACTTACTGCTCTCACTAAAATGTGACATGTAGAGCGAGGCAACAATTGTGGCAAAGCCAGGCTGACCAACTGACTCCTGAGGATTTCCCTGGTCCTACTCAGATTCATTTCATTGCCTTGAACTGGATGTGCTACAGCTTAAAGCTGTACAGCAGAGCACAGCCGAGAGTGGGACATGAGATTGTTCTAAGGTCAAATGACAAAGCTGACACTACCTGATCTCCACTGGCCCTGGAAAACAGAAATAAATAGCCTCCAGGATTTATGCTAAACTAGTTAGATCAGATGTTCATACTGCTCAACAGCACTTTCAGTAGTTTAAATCCTAATCAGGTTGAAATTTAATCAAAGTTCTTGAGGGATGTGAGCTTAAAGAAAATGAATTTAGTCAAAATCAACCTGCCAGGACAATGGTGATACTAATAAATAAAGCCACTGATTTCCGTAATCACAGAATCTTCAGGGTTGGAAAGGACCTCAAAAGATCATCTAGTCCAACTCCCCTGCCTACTACACCACTTGTCTATAGGTGTATGAGGAAGAGATAAATATTCACATGCACACAGAAAATATATGCAGTCTCCTCAACTATAAACCTATAAAATACTAAATGAGGTTTCTATTAAAACTATCGTTCTTCTGACATTTTTCAGTACACCTTTAGTCACCAGAGATGCTTTCATGTTGCTTTAGAATTATTTTCACATTGCCGAATAAAAATGAGATGCAATGCCTTCCACATAGGATGGCCATCCACACAGGATGATTCTCCCATTTGGTATTAAATAACACCATACTGACTCTTTTGCTGAGCAGCACTTGTGACCTCCTCACATGTTGTGTTCCTCAACTACGTGAAAAGTTGGGAAGTCAAACTCTAGGCATCTAGTATATACAGGGAGGACTGACAGAAGTGAGCACTTTTTTAACTTCATAACAGGTAGACAGAGTTTGATTTTATAGATACTGACATGTTGTGGTTTTTTTACTGTCAGGTAACTGGGATATGAAGAATCCACTCTTTCTTATATGATACAAGCCAAGGCCAAAGCCTGATATCAAAACCTTGAAGGAGGAAAAGGACCTTCTGTTCTCCATTTAACATTGATAAATAGCTCTCCAAATCCATAGATAAGGTGAGTAGATATCACTGTGTTGGTCACTTTGTCCATAAAGGTCTCTGGACACTGATACTGCTTAACACAGTCAGAGGGGTCTTGGGTACCTCAGCTCATATCATGGGAGAGTTCCAAAAGACTCTGACAGCCTCCTAATGGATGTAAGAGCTTGTCTAGCTTAGAGATCGAGACTGATATGTTCTGACACACAGCAAGGGTCAGATTCAGTGACACCATAAACTCCTGCTGCTTGAATGAAAACTTTGTGGATCACCTGCCTGTTCTGTTTAGTGGCAGCAAGTCTCAGAATGGTGCTACAGAAGTAGCCAGATGTAGGAGGTGGTATCCCAAAATAGTGTGCTCGTGTGATTATATGTGGCCTAAAATGCACCAGGAATGTCAGTATGGGAGCCCAGAACAGTCCTTTTAATTTATTCAGTGATCTCAAGGAAGACACCAAACCCCATTCTTACTTTCTTTTTCTGTAGAGTGGGAATTCATATGAAAGGTAGTAAGTTGGTATGTGCTTAGTGCAGTGAGTTTGCAAACAGTATGCTATAACTTAGTAGCAACTCCAACTTTCTGTTCTCAGTATTTTTTGTCAGAGAGGGTTAACTAAGAGATAAAGTCTACTTTAATCCAACCATCTGACTACACAATTGAATCTGGGAGAGAGCTTCAGTTTTAGACTTAGTAAGTCTAAAAACAACATGCAGTATTTTCCACCTTCCTCCTCCCCAAGCACTGTACATCAAGCATACATGCAGTAAAAAGCTTTACAACCACGGTAAGTTTTTCAGCTATGTGAAACTCCCAAAAGTCAGGGCTTTCCCACTGCCTGTTGTTGATGAACACTTAGCTTGTGAGGAGACAAGAGCCCCAGAAGATGCTGTATCTTCTGCAGGAACATTTTCCATTGCTGATCCCCTCCTGCTAATGACACACAGAATATCAGCTTTCCAAACCATTTTACTTTGGTTCCTCAAAAAAAAGGATCTAAGAAGAGTGGCAAGGGCATGTTTTAGGAGTAGTGTCTGTAAAGGCTTAATGCTGCCATCCGTCTCTTCTCAAACTTTGCAGAGTTTAACCTCCACTCACATCCTGTAACACTGTTGATGTCCTTTACTTTGTAGGAAAATGGAGGGGTTTTTCTTCATCCAGTGTATCCCAGCTCTAAAAAAAAAAAACAGAAGTGGTTTAATTCTGGGCAAACCAAAGCAGAAATGTTTCTGAGACACAAATATTTTACATTTCATTCCCCTTTAAGTTCTACTTTTTGAAGAATTTAGTTCATTTCATGCTCTTCTTCTCTTTTTTTTGAGACATTTAATTTTAAATACAATTTTAGTAAAATATGCCTTTTCAAAAGGGGGAGATTCATTTGGAAGTCATTGCAATGAAAAAATGTTTCACTGTTTCCAAGAGGAAACTTTTCATTTCAAAAGCTGTCAAAGGAAAATGTGTTTACGTTTAAGGAAAAATCCTCCATCAGCTTTTTCAGACGTAAATTATGATCTAATTCAGCACAAGTTACAGTCACTTAAAAAGTCATCTCATCCAGGTACAGGTAGTGACTCTCTGATGCCTAAATCACCATCCTCCTGAAGTTTTCCAGCTATCTTGTTTATAATCTTAACTTTAAACCAAAAGTAAGGGCAGACTGTATCACTGCACCCAGTGCTATTTGGGTTCTTTTCCCTCTCCTCAGAGGCCTTTGTAAGCACCACAGGTGTACACTCAGAGCAAGGCTCTGCCATCACTTAGCATGGCTCTTTGCCACCAAGGCTCAGATGTGCAAATGTAGCGTCTCACACCCCTGGTGGGTTGTGGCATGAAGAAGGAAATTGGTTGGCTGTGGTTAGTGGGAGAGTGTTGGATTAACAGTCATGGAGGCACAGGTCTGGTGCTATTAGACCTGTATGGGACCAGTTCTCAGTGCAGCCCTCACTCATCTGCTTGTAGCTCTGTCTGCTTAGGAGCATGTTTATAGGATGTGACAAGGTAGTTTTGTTTTCCCTCCCATTCTTCCTTCAGTCCCTCTGCTAAAGTTGGTCTGATAAAATGTTCTGTAGCGTAGACAGATGGCCATTAAGAATGAGTGTAAATTCAATAAAGTCTCAGAGACTGGTTTGCAGCCTCGGATGAGAACAGCTGTTAACCATAAGGAAAGAGGATGGCATTCAAACTGCTGCCCTGACAGCATGGTCTATGGGTAATGTGAGTCTTGTTTCCCATATGCAATGACTTTATGGCTACCAAATGCCTTCCTTCTTGATATAGCTAAAGGAACCTGCTGCTTCAGTGTTATTGGAGGGGCAGGATAAGGGTAAGTATCATGGCAAAATGTATTCTGAGGACCAGCAACACTGCTTCTTTTCCTCTGAGGAAAAATATTCCTGTTTAAAAAGCCTCCAAACTTATTTTCTTTTTCTTTTTTTAACTGGGAAGTATCTCAAAATGCAGATGAAAGCTGCTCAGCCTGATCCCAAATGCAATCAGCACCTTGCTTTGGGGGACTGTGTAGGCAGACATAGCATCATTTCAGTAAATTTCTCATTAAGAAACAGCTAAATGCATCAGGTCAGCTTGAAATGCAAATTATGTTTGTGTGATTCACAGATATTGGTGACAGCTTTCTCCCAGCTCAGGTTAGGTCTTCCCACTTGCTCAACCGAGATGAGTTTCCCACAAAGACATTCAAAGTGAGCTACTGTCTTCTGAAAACTTCAAGGGATAAATGAAAGCTTTCCAGATACCTGATGCACAAAAGGAAAAGAAAGGGGATTTTTACAAGAAAAAGTAGAATCTAGTGTGGACTTGGATTTATACTTGATCCTACCAGTGCTGCAGAGCCCATCATTGGTCCACTTCTGTTTATTTGCCTGGTATATGCAGATACTAAGAACTCCAAGGCAAAGAGGTAGTTTAATAGCTATAACCGTGGTACCTGCACAATGGGTTCTGGTCTTCATTGGTCTAGGAATAATCTCAGAGAGACTGAAGAGTAGATGAGGAAAAGCGAGAGAAGAGAGATTGTGCATACAACAGCAGTGAAGTACTGGAAAACTGAAGAGGAGCTGAGTTTTAGCTTTGTTGATGTGATTTAAAAAACAGTATTCAGACAGGAACACCAGAAAGCAAAGACGTAGCTAAGAACTGTGTGAAGGTCAGGAGTGGCGAGTCTATTGTTCCATGTCCTTATCCTGCACAGCACTGAAAAACATGTTCTCTGAGATGTTTACCCACAAGAACTGAAATATTTTGTTTAAATAACTGATCAGATGTTGGACAAGCATAGAAGGATGGATTGGATTGAGAAATAAAAGAATGAAATGAAAGGCTGCAAAGAGGAGACTGGGTTTTTCCACAACACCTGATTGTGTCAGCCCGGTGACGGCACGTTCGGGCACTTGCTATTTACTTTGCTAGAGGCAGAAGAACAGTATCATACCTGTTTCTGTTTGAAGTTGCTAAGTTATGAAACCACAAGTGCCACAACAGACTCAGAGATGAGTAGGCTTTGCTACCACCTGGGAAGAGTCACGCAGTGGTCACGAGAAACAGTAGCTGCACAGTGGCCTTATCAGAAAAGGTAAAGGAAGAAGAAGAGTTTAGCTATATGTGGCAAACACAGACAAGCCAGTATAGTTATGCCTGAACAGTGATTTTGTCTGTAGATGAGTTTGCATAGAGCCATTCAGATCATGGGAGCATGGAGACATTAGAGATCCCTGAAAGAAGATGCCTGTAAACACAAAGCAGCCTTTTTACCATTCTCAAAGTTTTCTGTCACATAAATGTTGATTCAAAGTGAATTATTTTTCATAATTAACCACAGGAAGAAACAAGATGAGGGCATATTATATATTTTAAAACTGCTAGAAAAGTCAGATTAAGAACTCCTTAAGAAACAACCTAATGCCACACATACTCTCATACTCACAGGTGAGAGAGTTTTCCACCCATTGTCCTTTTAGAGGATTATTATCACCAAACTCAACTTGATCTAAAACATTTTCCAAATTAATTTTTCATACAGTTTCCTTTGCATCTGACTAGAATACTCTTTGCAGAAAACTTACTGTTCCAGCACCAGGAACAACAATAAATATTTGAACTGGTACCCTTGTTTCACAGTTAGGCTATTCATAGATAAGGTGTGCACAGTATTCTCTGGAGAGTTGTAGCAACGCTCTGGTAATAGAGGTACAGGATACAGGAAAAACCCCACTGAAACATCTGATGGTTCTGGGAAGGTCTGCATTACATAAGTTGTTTTCTCCTGATCTGTTTCAGTTTCTCCATATTTCTGAATGACTAAGGAGATTTATCATGTAAGAAAGTTTCTTGATAATCTACTCAGCGAGTTATCACTCTCCTTCAGTATGCTATTAGAAATGGATGGTTCACTTCTACAGTTCACTGGCATTTACTGCTCCCGCTGAGAGATTTCTGACAGTCTCACAATAATATAAGACCCGTGTGGAAGTTCAGCTAATGTTAGACAGGGAAACAGCAACTTTTAGCTGAGGCAGGCTTAATAAAGTCAACATTTTTCAAATTTCAGAGCAATTGGGTATTGCATTACAGACTGCAGCTGAAGTCTTATCTAAAACGGTGAATGAGACACCTTTCTGGCAAGTCCTGCCATAAACACTCAAGTAATTAATGGAAGCTGTTCTGGTCTCCTGTTATGGGTCACCAGGCACGTTGGTCACACCTCTGTACACAGACAAAGGTGAAGGAGGCAGAACACTGAATAACGTGCATGGCTAAATTTAGTAAAAGGTTTTGCTTCAGGCTGTTACTTAGATCAGCTCCTTTACTTTGACAGCAAGGTTGGGAGGCACATCCAGTCTTTTGTAGCATGCTTGAATACATGCAGGTGCAAAACAAGTGACCACACCTGCCAATGCTGATTTGCCTGTCTGACTCTATATTCTTCTTTAACCAATTTAGGCATGCAAGGGAGTGCCTCATCTGCACCCATGTAGAGCAATGGCATTTTGATATCTGCCTTTTGAGGTTTGTGGGATCCCAAACAGTGCACTGTCACATGAAATGGTGCACATTGTGACAAGACTTCAAATGATGTGGTTTGGGCTGGGTGTCAGAAGCAGGCAGCTTTGTGATCTGTCTTCCTTGGATCTCTGAGTCATCTTTCTCGGGTACCTGGGCTATTCAGAATGAGTAAAAACAAGTGACCTCCATCATCACCTTTTAGAATAAAAAGGAAGAATGGTGTATGTTTCTAACAGGATTTGTGAATTAAAGGTGTCCTTTAATACCTGCGTTAACCACAAGATAGTTTCCTGGGGAACTGTTGACGTCTCCTTCTTCACGTTAAACAATTGCTACTAACAATTGCTCACTAACAGAACAGGTATTGCTATATTGCTTCCAAGAGCACAAGAAGGTTTCAGTACCCTCTTTTGGTTTATGAAACCCTGTGTGCAATGTTTATCATTACTAAATATAGATATGAAAAGCACTAACCCATTTCATGGTATTTAAAACACAACAGCTCTTCAGCCTCTTCAGCTTTTCTCCCATTTCAAGTGGGGAATAATATTCAGCCTGCTGTATGTTTGCTGCCTCAGAAAGACATATGTGTCTACAGTAAAATTATAAATGCTTGATTGCCTGAAACTTTATGAATGTTGTCCTTTTGCCCACTGCAAAAGTGATTACCTCATTAGCCCACAATACATGGCTCAAATAAACATGATATACAGTGAGGTTGTTCTGATTTTGGCTGGATTCTCAGTCTATAGGGTCCCTTTTACTCTGGGAAATATTTTCTGTTTGCAGAACTAGTGATAATTTACCCCACAGAGGACAGAAGACTTACATTAAGTTTGATTTCAAAACATTGCTTAATCTTGGGGCACTATCTGGCATGGTCTCTGTTTCAGCTGAGGTTCAAGTTCATGTCCCTTTGATGCTGTAAATGGAGCATACCGGAGAGGCTGACGCAGTAGAAAAAGTACTATGTGCTTTTATAAGAACAAATTAACAAATTATCTGAGGGTTAGCATGCTCTGGTTTACATGCTGAAAAGTCAGAGGTAATGGCTTCAAAAAATGATTTGTGTTTTCTTTCGTGGCCTAGAGCTTCATGCACTTGCATTGTCATTCTTGTTCCTTTGGCTCATCTAGAACATCAGGTCATCTCAGCAGAGTTTATACACAAATGGCTCACCAGGATCAAGAGAGAAACAGGGTGAAAACCCTTCTGCCAGCATTCATCCCAGCTGTAGCAATTCACATGGTATTTGAGGTGGATATTTTGTGCTGGATGTGGCCCTGGACAGCCTGCTGTAGGTGACTCTGCTTGAGGGGACTGGATGAAAAGACCTCCAGATGCCCCTTCCATTCTGTGATGCAGTGAAGTCCACCTTCCCACAAGAACCAAATAGACTTGCACCTATTGTAATATGATTAAAAGTTACAAAATTGTTTTATCAGATATACTTCTGCTCTTGTTCATTCAACAAGTGCTGAAGATAAGTCTGAATTTTTAAATTGTATTGAAAAAACGTAGAAGGATCATCGATGGCATCTGTGGCACTCTTTCCCTCTCCCAGTCACCCACTGGATCAGCTCAGGGCTGTTTGCTTCTTTTTCCAGTTATGGTACCTTTCTTTTTTTTAAATTTCAGTAGGAAACTTTGTAATATTTCAGGATTCAGCTTGTTCTGTCTACAGTCTGAGTTTTTCTACCATATTTTTACACAGTATCCCTTCCCAGTAAAGGAAAAGGAATGTCAGACCTTTCTCTGTTCACTGCCAGTGTCAGTGTAACTATGGCAGGATGATATCCCCAGCGCCAGCCAAGCAGATAAAAGAGTTGTTCAGCATGCAACTCTGTGTTCCAAGGCTGGTTGCTTTGATACCTGCTTTCTGCCTTATATCTTCAGATCTCTTTAGGCTCTGTTTCTTCTCATAGATCATCTGTAGCATAGCACATATTGTCTCCGTGCAGGAAATATATCACTACACAAACTCAACAAGCTGCTGAAATGCTTTTTATGTGCCCATTCACAGAAGGTAATGCTTCTGGAGTGATTTTTTTTTTTTTTTCCTCCTTTCCAAAACATCCCAGCAACAGGCAAAACAATGGATCAGGTACCAAGGAGGTGTTGAATTTTCTGCAGTAAGCTAATTGCTGTGTGATCTTTTCTTCATGCTTCCAGTGCTAAGCAGCTAAAGGTTTCCCAGGTACTGCAAGAAAAGATTTATCACTCTCTTGAGAATTTCCCCATGTGCAGCTGGTTATATGCAATGCTGTGGGAGAACTAAATCACAAATTTGCTATAAATTCTCTCTTAAAGACAACATGTAAAGTTCTCTTTGAAAGGCAAGATGTGTTCTGCAGAGAGCTGAAATACTAGAACTCTATTAAACCTATCTGGTTCTCTAATTAATAAAGTGATTTCTGTCATGTAGGGGCAGTTTGCTTTTTTACAGCTTCAAAGCAGTTTTTCTTTCAGGTAAGAAAATCTCTGTAGCTGAAAATAGTATCATGGGCTGAGGCACATATGTTGGAAAGATCTAGACAGCAACCTTGATGCATGGCAGAGTCATCAAAGGTAAGAATCATGTCTTTCCCTTCCAAGACAAGTCATGTAGCTGATTTGTGAAGGACTGCTTCTGGGTTTCATTGCTGCACAGTGAAAGAAGTGCTGTCCCAGAAAAACTAGTAACATCCAGACCAGAGGAATGCATGCTGAATTGTGGGGTCCATTCCCATCCCTACCTGGATTCCTTGGGTCATCCAGAGCAGTAACTTCATTCTTCTACACCTTAATTCTCCTTGAAGGAGAAAGAGGACTATTCCCTGTCTGAGAGGGATCAGAGGATAACTGTAGGAGTAGTTCAGATGTTTATAACAGGAGGACTGTCCACTGACACCCACAATCCAGCAAGTGTCCAGAGAATCCACAACAGATGCAAGCTTAATTACAGCCCACAGAAAGGTCATCTGCAGGGAATGCCATTGTGATTCAAATGCCTGCTGAAATACCAAAGAGAGATTTAATCTCTTGTTCCTTCCCATTCTGGAGTAAAATGCAGTACTGAAAGCATAACATCTGTAGCCGTAAGGGTGTGTTGCTTTATATGTGTCATCATAGGGTTTTTATGGAGAAGATTAAAGAGAGCAGCAGGAGCTTCTTAAATTATAATGAACAATCGAGGCAATATCAATTTGGGGTTATTTTCTGTTCTTTTCTACTCCTTAATGCCTAAGCTCTACTGTTGATCTTTGCAGTAGGCAGATGCCAACATAAATTTCTCTTCTTTTTTCCTTCTTTAGTTAAGTCTGACATAGCAGAAAATGTAATCAACCCAGCACATACAACATTACTAGTGCTGCCACAGAGCTGGGAACTTGCCCTGGCAGGATTATGCAGCTGCTTGGATTGACTAGTCTGTCAGCCTACTTGACAAATTAATTTTCTTTTAACTAGTTAAAGGTGTATTTTAAACCCTTAGCTGTCCAAGTTTGCTCTTATTAATATTACCATATGGGGAACTGTAAGTGAGATGGTGAAAAAAGTGGGAAAGTTGACGATTTCAGAGAAGTTTTCTTTTGTTATTCAGTTTACCATACCAAACTCTGGTCAGAGCTGAACCAAACAGGAGAAGGTAATAAATCTCAAACAAAAAAAACCACTGAGCAAATCCTGCTTTGTCTAGTACAAATCTGAAGCAACCAGAATTCTGGCACTTTGGAAGCCACAAGGTTTACACTGGAGAAGAGGAGGATTTGGCTCTTTGTTCCTAGGGATTTGTGTATGTAAAGCAATACAAATGTAATTGCATGGTTTCTTAAACAGGAACCTTAAATCACAGAGCTTAACACCCAGTCAGTATGACTTGGTACTAATCTTTTGTTAGTACTGAAATTGCAAGGAAGTTATTTCTGCCTCCCGGTAAAGTCTGAGGAGAGGTACAATCTGGGATGACACTGCCTCAACATGAGAGCTGATATTTTCTCCAGCATTTTGGGGATGGATAGGATTGGTATAGCCTGAGGTGGTGGTTTTTATCCCACCCTTGGCTGAAATTACAGCTTGTGGTGACAAATTCTCACCTATTAAATGTGTCAGAAATGCATGTGGAAATCTATGTTAAAGTTGCTTCATGTCTGCTTTTGGACAGCAGAAATCAACTGACATGACAGAATGACTCAGGCAGTCATAAATGTTTTGGGGGGACGAGCTGTCAAAAGCTGAAAAGGATTGTGCTGTGTACCTTCATACGGTTTTAGTGGTGATGAATGATACTAAGACATTGTGAAGACAACAGCAATTAAAGGAAAGAGAAGGGAGTCTCCAAGTTGGAAATGAAAAATGGGTAATTAATACTTTGGAGGTCAGGTAACCAGGGATGTGAGCAACTTTGTCTATTCAACACGCATGACAGAAGTAAATGAGTATAAATACATCTTTGATCATGCCTTCACAGCCTCTTTCTTAGCTTTAATTGGTGTATGGGCATAAAAAATAGGAGAGGAAAGAAGAGACAAGGCTGTTTCAGTTGGAAGAGACCTGCATTGATTACCTAGTCCAATTGCCTGTCCAGTTCAAGGACATTACCCAATTGCCTCAAACACTGACAGGCTTGGGGCACCAACCACCTCTCCCAGAAGCCTGTTCCTGTATTTGACCACCCTCTTAGTAAGGAAACGCTTCCTAATGTCCAGTTGAAATCTCTCCTGGTGCAGCTTTGAGCCATATGGGAGTGAAGTGGCTTCAAATCACTCTCCTGAGACATTTTACTGCTGCACAGCTACTGGCTGTGTGTATTAGCCAGCTCTAGATATTAGAAATGCCTTTGTGACCTTTGCAGGTGGCACAGCAGTTATCAGGTGTTAGATCTACAGCTGAAGTGAGTTAATAAAAGGCTTATCTGAGCAGCGGTTAGCAAGTGAGAAGAAAACAGTGGTCTAAGGATTTGGCACAGGACTATACAACACAGCAAGATCACAGTGCCAGTCGTGAGAGCTTCCTCGTCTTTAATTAGCCTCCTAATTGTACTTCCTGACTCATTGTGGACCTGGCTAAAGTCTTGTATGAAGAGATGCATTCAAAGGTAGAAACAAAGAGTTATGACTCCTGCTTTGTAGTCTGCCTTTCAGACAAGTCTGAATGCAACCCTCAGATCTTCAGCTCCACCTTGTTGCAGGGGAAGCACTGGGTTACGTGGCAAATGTTATGCCTATGTGCTGGGTTGTATGACCAAGGGATCATAGAATCATAGAATCCTAGAATCATTTTGGTTGTAAAAGACTTTTAAGATTATTGAGTCTAACCACTACCTTCTCACTGCCAAACCCATTACCAACCCAATGGCCCTCAGCACCTCAACTACACAGCTTGATAATATCTCCAGGGATGCCCTCTCAGGGCAGCCTGGGACAGAGGTTGACATCCCTCTCAGGGAAGTAGTTCTTCCTAATATCAAACTTATGTTTTCCCTGGCACAACTTGAGGCCATTTCCTCTTCTCTTTTTACTCTTTGCTTAGGAGAAGACACCAATCCCCACCTGACTACAACATTCTTTCAGGTAGTTGTAGAACGTGATGTCTCCCCGAGCCTGCTCGTTATAAGGCTGAGATCCATCAGCTTCTCCATATAAGACTTGTTTTCATGCTACAGGCCAAGAATGTGCCAAGCTCTCAAACTCCTATTTGAATGCAGAAGCCTGCAGACTGGTTCTCAGGTTGCAAGATGAATAAATGCGGTGGAAATAGCTCCCTGCTACTATGAGCTCCTTTATACCCTGTCTGCAGGACAGGATTTTGCCCTGTACTTCAGTGCAGCACCTGAGAATTCACCATAATGTTGTGTGAAAATTGGGAAGGGAACCAGTTTTTGGTGCTAACTTCTTGTGACTTGCAGTTTAGGCATCATGATTGTAATATTATTGTGCAACATAGATTTAACAGGACATTACACAGACTCTCTGATCTCTGCTTGAAGGAGCATTCTATCTTTTAAATGGCACAGGGTGACATTGTAAACTTTACAAAACCAGTTATTAGGGAAATCAGTGCTATTTTAACTTTGCAGAATGTAAAAGCTCTGCCACCAATGACAGATTAGGTGAAGCAAATAATGACTAGTCAGTGGAAAGTAAAACTGCAGGTTAACTTTGTGCAGGGGGAGGAGGTGAGGCAAAGACCAAAGGCGTCTTCCTGACACCTCACGGGATTTCCTGCCCTGCTTTGCGTTCCTGTGCTCTTCTAAGAATTTTGCCAATTCAAAGAAGCTGTGTGGGCAACAGCCACTTGGGATCCTAATTAAGGCTTCCAAATTATGTTCTAATTTTGTTTCAGTGTTGCAAGGGTGGAAATAGTTTCACTTCCTGGGCTAACTGCAGCACTGTTCCATAGACTCTAAATCTTCAGCTAGAGGGTAAAGAATCAGTCCAGTCCCTCTCCTGCCTTCAAACCGTCCTCTTAAGTGTAAAGACAATTGTTTCCTTCATCTTTTCTTTGGAAGAAATGGTGAAGAAAAGGCCAGAGGAGATTTCCCACTCCCTGCCTTCATAGTCATCTGTTTCCTGGGGTGGAAGTGAGCAGATGCAGCTTCTGGCTCTCAGCATCTCTGTGGCCTGTCAGGATTGCATTTAGCTGCCGTTCGCAACTTCTGGGGCTGTGTGAGATACAGAGACTTTCGGTTTTGCCAGCTGCTGTGTATTTTTATAAATAGAACTGGATAGAAGAAACACACTCGTTTCTTTTCAAGGATCCTACTGGTTGACAGGACTCAGTTGCTAATGTGCAATTCACAAATTCAACAGAAGTCGCAAAAAGGTTCCAGAATAGACTTGTATTCTCCTTTCACAAAGAAACACTAATTTCACAATGGAGATACAGACATCATGCAGACAAAATGTGATGCATCCCCCCTCACACTTTCTCCAGGTAAAAAATTTGATGTAAAGTCAAAAGGTATTTGTAAAATCAGTGTATTTCATCTTCATAGACCATATTTTCAAGTTTCTCTGTTCAGCACAATCACAAAGGTTAGAAAAACAGTCTTTTGGGAAAAGGTTTGGAATCCTTAGTACCAAAAGTTCCCAGATTTCATGTGCCAGCCACACTTTGCTAAGAGTGACAGCTGAATTCAATTTGTTCTCCTCTTCCTGTCTGTAAGATGACTTAAGGCAGAAAATTCTTTGGGACAGACTTTTCATTCTTGTGTGCTGAAAGCACCTCGCATGATTGCCACTGCCCAGTCAACAAAAATGTGGGCTAAGGCTGCTAAGTCTCAAACTGTAACCCCACAGCAAGTGTGAGACCTGCTTCCTCTCCATGGAAAACAGACTAAAAGAGTATCCACAGTCCTCTGTAGGTGCTTGGATATAGAGCTATAGCAGAAAACTCAGGGATTATACTCTTTCTGCATATTAAAAATACCTCAGATGCTTACTCACAGAATCACAGAACGGTAGGGGTTGGAAGGGACCTCTAGAGATCATGTAGTCTAACTCCTCCTTTGTTAAATCTTGCTTAATGTCTCTAGGCCTGGCTGTTATCAGTTACTTTTTCATTGTTCTATGAATCTAAACATACATCAGGAACTAACTTTTCATTAACAGAACAGAGTCCTGTAAAGTTTAGCATTAGATGGGAAGTGCTGTATGAATGGAAAACACAGATGTGCATGTGCATGCATAGGACTTCTGTATAGGTAGACTTGGAGGTTATCTAACATATCTCTCTGCCAAGTCCTGCTTTCTAAACTTTTGTAAACTCCTTTATAAAGCCCTGCCATAGCTGCTGTTACATAAACATTGATATAGTTGGTGTGTGTTTGTGAAAGGAATAAAAAGCTTAATGCTATTGGAAAAACAACTTTAAGATACCAGCATCAGAAACCAATTGTGGAGGAGGAATTTGTGACTTGGATGTTTGGTGCTGGTGAAAATTTTACTAGCCACAGAATCATTAGCAAAATTAGTCTTCTGTTCACATGAAATGCTGTCCACATAAACACAGTGTGACTCGAAGTGACATAATTCACTGACAAAGAATCTTGAAACCCTGTATTTTCTGTAGTGCAAGAGTTATGTTAGCGATGACATTCTCCAGCGGGGGCTTGTGGTCCTATTCTTCCAGGCTTTATGAAGAACCTTCTAAAGCATTCCCAAAGTGCTTACCAAGACCATAGGTGGAAAGTGAAGCGAGGGTGCTGAAAGCTGGAGATCTGCTGTGTCTGTAGTACCTCACACTGAGGCAGCACACATTGCTATACAACACTGCACCATTTCACAGGGAAAAAGAGATCCTGTACCATCACTAACACTCCCTACACATCTCTCTTGTACCTATTCCACTTGCCAATTTAACACCTTAGCCTTTCACCTTCCTAAACATTTGCTGCTTTCTGGTGAGCACTTCTTTTCCTAAGCCAAGAGAGCAGTTGTGTTCTGCTAAAAGCATCTGGCACACTGATGGATGGGTGGCTGCACGGCACTTAGAGTTAATGCAGTCTCAGCATCCTCTGCTCCATCTGTTACATGGGGAAACCTCCACTTACTGCTGTGAGATAGCTTAAAGGAAATGTAGAGGATGAATTGCTTTCAGGAAAACAATCCATTTAAATGCAATGGCACCTAAAAGATCCTTTAGTCTGCAAACTCTCTGATACCATTTCTGCTATTCTAAGCTGAAATGGCTCTTTTTTTTTTTATCATAAGTCAATTGAAAAAAAAGCTGGGAAAACACAATAGAAAGTGCCAACTCTACTTATTTTCCCTTCTTCCCCACACAAGTAAGTCCAGATGTTCAGATAAGCTGGGAGGGGAAAAAAAAACCCTAAATCAGGAACTCAATGATCTGTTATCAAGGGCTCCCAGACAGTTCCCACTCTAGTCATGTTCCACAGCACCAATCCCCATGGGCTCTGCAGAGACAATGCTGTCCCAGTGCTCACCATGGCTGCTGGAAGTCTGAAGTCTGCTTGGGAGCACAGGCTTTGTGTTACACCAACTTTTGCTGATTTTAGAGGTTTCCTTTTCCTTGCACCCACTCCCAAGGTGTCACAGGAGGCCTATTACTTCTCTCAGATGTCTCACACATCAAGATGTGTTTGAATCATCATCATCCTGAAGGAAAGGAAAAGAAGTCTGGGTTGTTGTAGTGGAATGTGTCTGGAGATGGGCAACGAAGCTGGGGAAGGGTCTGGAGCACAAGTCTGATGAGGAATGGCTGAGAGAACTGTAGGTGTTTAGTCTGGAGAAGAGGAGGCTGAGGGGATACATGATCACTCTCTACAGCTACCTAACAGTAGGATGTAGTGAGGTGGGGGTCACTCTTTGCTTCCAAGTAACAAGTGATAGGACAAGAGGAAATGGCCCAAAGTTGTGCCAAAGAGGTTTAGATTGGAGATGAGGAAGAATTTTTTCACTGAGAGGATTGTCAGACACTGTCTCAGACTCCTCAGGGAGGTGATGGAGTCACTATTTCTGGAGATACTGCAAAGCTGTGTAGCTGAGGTGCTGAGGGCCATGGGTTAGTGCGCTTGGCAGTGTGAGGGCAGTGGTTGGACTTGATGATCTTAAAAGTCTTTTCCATCCAAAATGATTCTATGATTTTGTGATCCTATGAATGCAACTGGTGCTGAGAAAGAGAAGTGCCATTCCTGCAGGGCTCTGGGATGTGAATGACCTGAGTGGAGTGTTAACCATTACTAGTCCCATTTCCTTGGACTCAAAAGTCAGGACAACGTTTTATGGTGGTACTTTCTAGATATTTAGGAGTCTTTAACTCCATGGATCTTGGGTTCATCTACAATTGCAGACAGCAGGATTTGCCTGTGTTAAACATGTCTCAGGAGAATTTGTGAGAGTATTTCACTATTGAGAATGGTAGCAATATTACCCAAGGAGTGTGATTCTGTGGGTAACAAAAACAAACAAACAAACAAACAACAAAAGAGTTTCCCAAGTAGCTCTGACCAGTGTTCAGGAAAAAGCCAGCTCCTTACCTGACTGGGCAATGAAAGTACATTAAGGTGACTGTCCCCCTGACGAGAAAAAGGATTTTGCCCTCTTGTTAACACATTAGCAGAGATTTCTTTTTTTCTAGTATGTGGCAAATAACCACAGTATTGCCCATGAAAACAAATTTCTGAGAGTGCTCACATACAGCACACTTCAGAGGAGATGTAAGCTCAAGATTGCTTACTCCTCAAGTTAATCAATCCTACAGTCTTTTGCATAAAGATGAAAAATAATGAGCCTAATTTCTTAACTAAACCTTATGAGTTTCTAATAAAACTTATCAATATCTTTTTTTAATTAGCCCAGTGATTAGATTTTCCTGTGCAAAGCCATGGTTTCTCACTACTTAAGCACCCTGCAGCAACGCTCCAGCCTGATGTATGTCACTTCAGGGCAAGGATGATCTCCCAGCTGTGTAGGAGTAAAATGAGAGTTTCTGTTCTGTGGGAGGCTATGGGAACTGTATGATCAGTATTCCTCTGCTCACTCTTCAACTGAATCGTTTCTGGCTTTTGAAGCCATTGAAGGGTAATATAAGATGGAGCATCTCCAACAGTTCAAAGACAGCACAGGTGAACCAGCCTGTGCTAAGCAGGGACAAAACTAGAGGAATATGGCAGCAATGTTCATGCAATTTCTGTGCATGACATGCTGACTTGTGCACAAAGCATCTTGAATATAAACAAGAATCTGGCCCTTTGTTTATTGAAGCTTGATGATATAACACTGGCATCTTAGACGAGAAGTACTAAATCATCAAATCATTAATACCTTTCACTTTTTGTCAAACCATCAGGGAAAACTCCAAACAGAACTTGGGACAAAGTTCATGAAACTGGCAATAGTCCTGGGAACACAAGCCAGGAGCTTAAACCCAGACTCCAGGGAATTCTGTTTGTGTCATTCCCCAAAATGGTCAGAGATGGAACACAACAGCGGACACCAGTGCAGGTGAAATCTCTCTGGTTTGAGATCCTTCTGTGTTTAATAAAATAGAATGGTGTGTTAGCAAAGGGAACGTCCATGTTCAAGAGCCTAAGTCCGTGTTTCTCCTCTTTTTGAACAGAGAGCAGCTTGAACCTTGGATATATATGTGAACTCATTGTCCCCCTAGTTAAAATTTTGTGTTGTTTATGCAGAGATGGGGGTTTCTCTTTCATAATTTTCTGGTGCTTTTTATGACACAACTCCCAGGAGGCCAGGAGCATGTACAGAACACTGTTCAACAGTGAAGCTGTGGAAACCTTCATACAGCCTTTAATGCACTCTGGTTCTCTCTTCTTGCACCTGCTGCGAGTCATATAAGTTTCTTCGTTCCCATCTTCAGCAGATATCTTACTACAACTTGCCTGAGGCAGTATGGCACAAATCACACAGGCCAAACTCCCTGCTAATGTAAAGAGGTGACATTCTAGACACATCAGGGAGCCTCATTCTTTTGACTAGGAAGTAAATGGCAACAGAAACGTGTGTGTTTGTTTGTGTGCCTGTATGTGTGTGTGTTGCAAAACAAAAGCAGTAACAACATTCAGGTCCTCATGTTCTGCAGACACTGTGGTAACTTCCAGTTGTGCTGAAATCCTATGTCCTCAAAGTGTTCTACATGATGCTATAAACAGCTATGAAGAGGTAACACATAATAGATAAATGGCTATAAATAGCTTTTAGTCTGGGGGAGGAGACAGTTTTATGTCATTTTAATATCTTTCAAGTCACATGCATCTGCAAACAGCTGCTAAGCATGTTTTTTCCACTCAAATGTCCAGTTTAACAAGCTTCTGTTAGCACTACAGGGATATTTCTGTGACAAAAAGACTCAGGTTCTCTTTAACAAATGTATGCAAAATGGTCTTGTTAGTTGAGTATGGACTTTCTAATAAAGATATGGGCTGCTAAGAGTATAATCTCTTCTCTCCTGGAACTGGGAAGCTGAAGGCTTCTTGAATGCCCAGGAGAGATTCACTGGCTACTGAATAATTGGTGGCATGACTAAACCTGCCTGTGGGTAGTCCCACTTGCAGATGCCCCTGGAATGATTCAGTCAAGCAAACTGGGGATTTTCTTGAGTTGCAGGTTCCATCTGGCCACAAATCAACTCTAACTATACCAGTAAGCTCTGACTGGGATGTTCCAGGGATGCACATTTTTATTGAGTAGCACACAATACCTGTAGTATAGCTGGAGCAGGAAGCTGTCATGGGCCAGGCACCATAGCCCAAGCTCACTCTGTGACCATACCTGATGAATACACAGAGAGAATTGTTATCCCTTTGGCCTCTGGGGCCAAAGGTGCTTTACAGGGGCTCCTGTCTTCTTCTGCTACTATGTCAAGTGATAGAAGCCACAGGTAATATTGTTAAAGCAGATGCCAAGTGGGAATTAAGCAAATTCTCCTGGCAGGCCACATGCAGGAGGAACTCCTCGTGATGGGTCCCAGCACAGCATCAGGAGACCTGCCAGCAACGTAAACACTTTGTGAATTTGTCTCAGCTATGCTCATTTTTCCATGAATAACAAACCACAATAAATGATGAAAGCTGAAATTTCTCATGCTGGCAACTCCAGACAGAACATTTGGTTTCCAGTTGGAAATGGCTCTTCATTTAGAAATTTCATTCCCTTTTATTCAAGAAAATAGATGTTAGAACATCCTACAATGCTTGAATCTGAAAGGACGTGTTTTCTTTACATCCAATTCCAGAAACTTGTGGGGTGAGGAGTTGGAGGGATTTTAATAATTTTTAAAAATAAACAAACCCATCAATCACTGGGAAAGTTCCCTTCCTGGCTCTGCCTCTGCCTTCTGATGGGATTTAGGGTATCTCAGGACATTCACTAACCCTTTGTTTTGCCTGCTTAATTTGGAGCTATAGCTATCCCTGCCTGTGTTTTTGCTACACCGGTGGGTTTCTGTCCTTGGATAGGCTCTACTCTAATGAATACTGCAACAGTTCTCCCTTCTCTTCTTTTGTCCTCCCAAGACCCCCCTAACAGTCTCAGCTGCTCAGCCTCACTATAATTGTCAATGAGCCATGGACTCCTCTGTATTTGAACCCCATGTATCTTCTGCCTTCTCCCTTGTTCTGTTTGCTGCTACCTTCTGCAGAAGGCTGCAGGACAGAGCTCAGACAAGTTGCTGAAAAGGGTAAAGGGTCTTCCTATGCTGATCCTCCAGTGCTCTCCCCAGAGCACTACCACCATGGCCAAGCCAGCCCTGCCAGATGGGACTGGGTCAGCATCATCTGCCCCCATCCACCACTCTCATGATAACCAGTGCGAGATGAGCCAGGACAGATTGTTCTCAATGACAGACTTTAACTTCTGCTACTTTCCAGTGCCAGCAATTACTTTAGCCAAAGCATGACCATATTCACACACAAGATTAGCCTTTTCCATGAATGCCAGTACAGTTTTCCCTGTTTCTTTCCTCTTAAGAGTCCTGAGAAAACTTCTGCTGGCACAAGTTATCCTGACTCTATAGAAACCAGCAGAGCTCTGTCAGTTTTCATCCCAAGTCAGGTTCTTCTGCCACTTGGCAAGGAGACCCACAGGGCACCAGGGTAACCTGACAGAAGAACTCAAGTCTTTGTCCCTGCCCTTGGACCTGCCTTTCTAAAAGGGACAGTAGAGCCCAAGGAATGAGAGTGAAAGGGCAGCACATTTTTTAGCAGAAATGAGTGCCATCGTAATGTCATCATCATCTGCAATAGATCCATCTTAACTGCAATAAGTTTGGAGTCAGAATTGCATTGACTCACTTCGCATGACCTCAAGAAATTCTCATCTACTTTCTGCTTATTTTGAGTAAAAGTAGTCAGGAAGTGGACAGAATACTTCTTTCTTTCAGTGGGTGTTTGGGGCAATGTGATTGATGCCTTGTGCTGTCACAATAGCTCCTCATGTCTGATAGTGCAGGGCTGGACATCTCACAAAAGCAACAGTAAATAGCCTTTTTGAATTAAAAAAAATAGTAAAATCAAGATTAGTACTAGGAAGAGCAGAAATTATTCTTGGAAGTTATTTCCTTAATATTTTGATATGATCTACCTTATCCAGACACATCTGTCTGTGTGCATGAGAAAGCAACAAGCTTTTGTTCCCCTCAGCAGTGTCCAAAAAAAATGAGGTAGTAAATATTGCTTCCTGATCACACACAAACAGGGTTTTCATCTGTGCCAGGATCATAATGTGAACACTGGAATCAAACTGCAAACAGACAAGAAAAAGGGCACACACCTGCAAACCTTTAGCCAGCATCTCCCTCCCCTGAGCTTCACTACTCTGCTCTAATAAAGCTTCACTAAAGCTTTCTTTTTTGAGGACATTTATATTCTGTTAGGAAAGTACAAGCATCTCTAACAATAGCTTTGTGTCATGCCACAATTGTATTCCATGATGCTAATGCAGGCTATTAAAAGAAAAAAAATCCGGGAGAGATGGACAATTTGGAGTTCTGGTTCACTTTCGGTTTCAAAGCTTTGCTACATAGAGAGTTTCAAACCTCACAATTTCACCAAGGAGACTACACCTGCTAAATCTGCAGAGGACACTAAACTCAGAGGGACTGCAGGCCAAAATATCAACATATCTTGGCAAATAAGGAAAAAAAAATGCCTGGGAGAAAGAGAATTCTGTAGAGACTGGAGCAGGGCAGAACTAATCAAACATGACTGCAGAAAAGGAGGCAAACTGAATGATAAACTGAGCTTGATGTCCCCTTGCCAAGGGTGCTGGGCTGCATGGGGCTGGGGACACCTCAGCTGAAGCATCAGTTCTGACATAGGAAATTAAGAAATTAGGAGAAGTCTTTTAATTGAAAGTTAGGGAAGCAGCAGAGTAGATTGCTTGAGGATGACACAGAATTGCACCACAATAGCTTCTGAAAAACAAGGGGGAAATGGGTGAGAATGACAAAGGCAAAGATGGTTCTGTCCTGGGGGAGAGGCAGGGCCAAGGCGAGCCCATCTCTCCTCTTCTCGTACTTTCCATGGTCATATCTTTGGTTGCTGTGCTGGAGTTTGGGCTTGAGCTCCCAGAGCTATCTGAGGTTAGAGCCAGTTGCATCTGCACAGCTTGGGCTGTGCAGGAGAACAGCGTGTTTTCCATGTACTTCCTCAGAGTGTCTTCATTTTAATTCATTGCCCACGGGGCTGCATGACATAAAAAGGAGGGCAGCACTCCAAGGAAAACATCCCTGACTGAACCTCAGTGCCCCCTGTTAGTGCCTCTGCTCAAGAGGCCAATTCTCTCCAACCTCATGCCAGAGCCTTGATGAGTTCACATGATCAACGAGTTTGGGTTCTGTTACAGGGCTTAAGCCAAATCAACAGCAGATAAAACCACTAGCTCCATGTCTTCTAGGAAATGTGGACTTACATGTAAGTGTCCCTTATCACTCCCATGAGATATGCAAGCCTATAAACTGTCATACTGATCTAAATCTACCTAGCTCGTCACATGATGACTGCTATTTGATTGCCAACATGCATTTCCCTGTAAATCAGCTTCATTCCCCAGAAAGGCACCTTGGGAGGCACTTCCAATAGTGGCATCTTTCAGTCATTAATGGCTTTGCCCAGGCAAGAGCATTGTGACTTGTACACACAGAGTTACAGGAACCAACCATCCTGAAATCCAACTAACATACCCCTTTCTGAGACTTAATCTAAATAATACTCCATATCCTTACAGAGCTAAGAATTAGGGAAAACAGACTATTTCTCTGAAGAATCCTTTCTGTTTGAAAGAGCATGCTCGCTAAGGATGTCTTTGTTTGTCCTCGTCACCTACAGGACTATGACGTACACAGGAGGGAAACATTTTAAGTAAATCACCCTAGTCTGACTTCAAAGTGAGCTGGACAAGATGTGCCAGAGGGTTTAATGTCTGCACCATTCCTACAAAGCATTGTTTTCTCCTTCGTACCTAGTGAGGAGACACCCATATGTGTTTTCCACTTGCATTGTGAAAGCAGGAAATGTTTAATTAAAATCAAGCTTAACCTACTTTGTTTTCTCTTCGTGCCAAAGTAACATCAGCTGCTGAGAGTCTTGGCACCCGAATGACCTCACCCAACAGAGAGACAGAGCCAGAGAGATCTAGACAGATCTGCTGGGATAATATCTATGTCCCTCGGGTACGGGAACAAATTAGGTTGTGTATCAGGAAGAGAAGAATTTGCCATGTGCTGGGGAAATTAAACAGGGATAGTTGTACTGAGCCAAACTCTGTTGTCATTTATACAGAATGACAGAAAATAGGGATGTCAGGAGCCTCCCCAGGAGATGTGGTTCCCCCTGACTTACTCCAGTTTATCACCCTGATGAGCTACAGAGACTTGGAGTTGCAAGAGTTGAAGGCAGCTGCAGTTATCGTATTCCAGGATCATCCCTGAACCTTGAGGTACCAACTTAGATTAAGAAACTCAGAGATCTGACTCATTCATATCCTCACTGGATCAGGCCAAAGAAAGGACACTCTATCCAACTTAATATCCAGATCTTATCATGTTATGCCTTTCATTTGACAAGGATTAGAAGGCTTTTCAGGCCCCTTTCACTGGCCATATGCTATCACAAATCTTGGTGTTACGTGGTATCAATGCAAAAACAGTCCTTTGGTCATAAATGGTTTGGGAGGAAGTTTAAGGCTGCAAATTCTTTACCCAGAAGCAACTTCACTTCCAATCACACATCATCATGTGCCAAGCACAAGTTACCTCCCCATGCGTAGCGCTCTCAAACGCTTTTTGCTGCAGCATTGCAAGTGCCAGGAGATGCACTTAGATCTCCAAGGGAAAAAAAAAAAAAAAAAAAAGTAGTATTTGTGTAACAGGATCTTTCCATGCAGTGATCATAAGTCAAGTCCCTGGAGGCATCCACCAGACCACTTTAGAAAGCCCTGTGGCATCAAGGTAGGCTCTGATCAATACATTCTGAAGAACACCATTATTTCCTTTAAAATTTTCACCAAATCAGATATTCTTGAAATTGAAGTATTCTTCAGATAATTCAATGTTTTGAGTCAAATCTCTCTGTGCAATTTTCCTGCAGAAGATGAGTGATCCAAGTCAAGCTAGAAGCAAATTAACATGTGCAATTTTAATGATTTTCCCAGCCAGGTGTTAACTTTCTAATTTGCAAGGAAATTTTGAGTCAGGCTTGTCAAAGCTGTGAAGTGCTATTTAAAGCCCATTGGGATGATCATATTTATTAACATAATCACTGGCATTTTTCTATCATTTAAACGAGTTCTTTAGTGCTTAGAAGAACAGCAGCCAGAATATAGTGCTAGCCACACTCCCATTACCAGAAGACACCCCATGTCCATGGGAACAGATGGAGAAACCGAGGATAAGAAAGGAAAAAGTTACTCAGAAAGCAGGATTCTCTTCCATCAAGCTGTAGCACCTTGCAGCAAAGGGAAGGCTGAGAGAGAATGGATTATCTCAATATATTGTCATGTTTATGCGGCCAAAGTGAGAAGAGGATGAGTGGATTTGTCCCATGTATCAGTGCTACAACAGTGGAGGTTTGTCTCATTCACTTCAATGCCACTTCTTGTTTTCCCTTCATTCCCACTTTGGCCTGTCCTGATGTCACCCCATACTTTAACTGTTTGGCCCCTCCCAGCTGTTTTCCCCAAAGAAGGGGAAGTAAATAGAAGGTTTTAGTTGACATGAGCTCAGGAAGAGCCCAGAGCAGAACAAAGGTGTAAAGTACTGCGGTTCATAGGGTTGAAGTACAGCAGTGTTGTTTCCTCATCTTTTGAGGCTATAAAATAGCAAGCGGCAGAGCACAAACACGTTGTCATGACAATGAGTGTGATAAAAAATGGGGGCTTCTCTGCGTGGTTAATGCATTGAGAGGAAGGTAGCAAGGACAGCAACAAACACTTGATAGATTTCACTGTGTTGAGGAGCAAAGCAGCAGAGAGTCTGAAATGTAATTACAGTGTAGAGACAAATTATCTGACTCTGATTAAACGATCCAAATTTTCCTGTGTGTACTGATGGACACTAGTGTTACAAAGCACAGACAGTCTGTGTAGGCTGTTCCAGTGTTCTGGTCTAGGTCTCAAATCCACAAGAAATTCAACAGAAAATCAAAACCTATTCTACAGGCTACATGTCAGTCTGTAGAATGAAATATGGGAGTTATGGTGTCACCATGGAGATCTCCACCCAGAACATGGGCTGGATTATTGATCTTGTAGGGAAGAAGCATCGGGACAGGTTCCTTGATGAAAACAATTACTTAGGGCAAAAGTATGATGTGGCAAACTTCAGGCTATCTAGTGACAGATGGACTTAAGAGATGAGTTGTGATAGTAACAGTAGTTGGACTTTCTGTTTACTCTTCTGCCTGCTTACAGACGGTAAGTTGTCTTTACACTGTCAGCTACAGGAAAACTCCATAATACCTCCCTCATTATCCCTACAGCACTTTCAGCCAGAGGCACTTTACTCAATACCAAGTAGTTATGTGTCCTCCCAGCTACAACAGACTCCCTGACGTGCAAAACCCTCCAGAACCTGAGCTGATTGGCACAAAGGATGGTCAGCCATGCAGTGAGTCAGCAACACCTGCTTGGTCAAGATCCCACTCCTTGCCCTGCTTCAGCAAGCTGTGGATAAACAGAGATGAATTAGGAAGGGCAGGCATGGAAGGCAAGGACCTACAGAAACACCCTGCCCTCTGTCTTCAGGCACCCACCTTGTAGAGCGTAGGCGATTCCATCCCGAACAACACCTGCAGACTGACTGTTCTGGATGTTGCAAAGCCACACTCAACACAGGAAAAAGGCAAGAAACACCTCTGGATCAAACATATAGTACAGCCTAACACCTTGAGACTGTAAAAGAGGTGGGAGACCAAGTAGGGGAAGAGAGTTCAATAAAAGTGCTACACATACACAAACACACAGAGTCCTGGCACTGTGCTCTCCACCTCTCTCACAACCACACTGCTAATCCAGGCCTTCTCTGTAGCCAGCGCTTCACTTCAGGCTGTGTGAGCTGAAATTGAAGGGACAGTGTACAAGCCAAACAGACACAACCTGAAGACTGTGGATGCTGGTGACTGCAAGAAGCCAGTGCCTATGAAAAATTCTGAGCTTACTCATGCTTTAGAACCTATTTCTCTGTTTAATCAGAGCAGTGACAATGGGAATACCAAGCCATGATCTGACAACGGGCTGCCTCAAAATGTACAGTTCTCTGGCTAGAGCATTCCTTTTCTCTTGTGTTGATGAACTACTCACCTTTGATCCTAAGGAAGCAGATAATTGTTCTTTTTGAACAAAGACAAACTGATAGTCATAGACCACTCAGTTCACAGGAGGGTTTTCTTTGTTTTCAAGTAAAAGCCCACTGGCTAAGATCCAGAGAGCTGTCTTGAGTTTCTTGATGTGGCTCTTGCACAAGGCTTTACAACTACATCTAGCTTTGTTTAATTGATGGAGATTCATGTTTTTGAGCTTTGCAGGGAAGACATATCAAATAGTAAGGAATGATGGAGGCCAAGCTGACATATTTAATAAACTATGTGGATCAGCCTGTTCACAGCTCTTATGTTTTTACAAAAATCAGTCTCTAGCTAGTCTCCTCTAGTCTCAGTGCTGTCTCTCTCTCAAAGCAGACAACCCCTGCTACACTGAATTCCAAAAGCAAGAATAGTCCATACCTTTCTGCTTGAGAATGACTGATCATATCTGTGTTCTGCTTTGTAATGCTGGGAATCTCTACAGCTTCTCTAAGACTACCCCATAGATCACAGTAGCAGTGAAGGTTTGTTTGATATTCCTCCTCCTTTGGCCAGCCCTGATATGTGCAGATGCCTTATTCAAACCCATTCTTCAGGATCTCTCCCATTATGTTGCTAACCCCACTCCCTTTCACACAAATTCTTCTCCTTCTGTGTTTAATGCAGTTCTCTTCAGCAGCACAACAGTGCTGATGACTGTCACAGAGTGTTTATTTTCTTTCCCTTCACAGCTCACCTGAGCTCCTTTCCTTCCTGCAATCATCTTCTTGTCAAATTAAGGACACATGCAGTCAATCACATTTTCAAAACTAGATCTTGTTTTAGAGGCACACCTGCCTTCAAGCCCAGCAAGGCACACCATAGCTCACCTGCTGTGGCTGTTGAGAGTGGCTCCTGTAGGGCATTCAGACACTGGAGAAGGAGTTCCCAGCTCTGATCTCAGACAGAGGTAAGATTTCATCCCTGATGAAATCACTATTTCCACTCGCTTCCTCTTTTCTCACTTCCCCTTGGGCAACACAAGTGAACACTGGGGTCTTACTTCTCAATGTGGTCACAAAAGCCTTCTGGGTATTTTGGCTCCTCTTTGAAATGTCCTGAAGTTTCCCAGTTGCCATTAAGAACTGTGCCTGTTCTGCCCCCTGGGCAGGATGGAAAGGGCATGGAGGTCCAGTGTGGCTGGGAGAATCTTACTCCCTGGCCACCTTTCCTCTCACAGTGATTCCAAAGCAAGCACAGGCCAGACAGGTGGCTACTGTTCCCATAGGAACAGCAAGAAGAAATGATTGTTACTTCCTTGGGACATCAAGCTACAAACGGTCATGGTGTTTACCCAGGGAAATGAGAGAGAGGGGACTCCCTTGTTTCAAAGCAGGGGCCCCAGCAAGGATTCTGCTCTAGAGCCAGGCTGATGTGTTGTGAGCAGCACCACCAAAACAATAAATATAGGAACTTCTCAGCTAGAAAACTACTGATTTTGTGTGTGTGTGGCATCTACTTTTGTAATGGAACTACCCAGTGCTGTAAGTAGCACATGGCACTAGGACTAACAATATCTCAGTTATTAGCTCACCCCTCATACAAATCTTGCACTATCAAAATAAGCTGTTTCTTCCTGTTCTGTCACATATATAAGGAAATAACTGGGAAGGTTTTTTTTTCTTCTCTTTCCTAAGTGGAAACTAAAGCACGTTTCCCATTGCCTGGATGTTTAGTATATGTATTATTAGTAAAGGTATTAAAGTTGCCTGCATCCAGACAACGGGCCACTGTTATTACACAAGATTTTATTGCTCAGAAAAGAAGTCACACAAGGGTTAAATGACTTGTCCAAGGCTGGGAGCATGTAACCAAGTGGGCATTGTAACTAAGGGGCAACCAGGCTCCTTTCCTGTTCAGTCACACTGCTGTCTGCACTGAGATGATTTCATTCACCAAAACATGGTCATGGACAAAGAACGGACTCCGCAAAAACAGCCCCTTATCTGCTCCTGCCTGCCTCTTGTCCAAGTCACGTGTGGTTAGTTTACTGACACAAACACCCCTCTAGAGCCAAAGCAGCTGCAGGAGCAAGCTGTGCTCTGATACAGCTCATGCCTTTACAGCAAGGGTAAGAGCAGTAGCTATGGTCTTGCTGAGTCCAGGAGCTTCGCTTTTTATAGAGCTGGAAGAAAATGCAGCTTGATTATACAGGAGCAAGTAGACCTGGTTGGGCTGGCAATCAGAACAAAGAAAGTCAATTCTGCTTTGTAACAGTAACAGCAGTGAGTGTGAAGCAAAGATCAGCTGTAGAGAGCAAATACACAACAGAGAAGTGATTTAACTTGGTTTTTCTTTCGTTTGTTGTTGGGAGGCAAAGAAGCTCAAAGGACTTGGGGCCAGGGAAACTGGGAGTAGGTGGCACCAGAGCCTCTACGTGCCATGATTACAACCATATCTATTTTAAACAATTATTCCCATGACATTAAAACTGTGGGAAGCTTCATTTCAAATAGATCTTTGCTGTGTGAGTCCAATATCTGCTGTGAAAGGAGCTCTTCAGCTGCCTTTCCCTTTAGCAAGGCATTCATAGGCTCTTCACCTTTCACCCATCTCCTATTTCCATTAACATTTCTAGGAGCTTATTTTACCAGAGATCTTTTGTCCTCTGTCAACCTTGGTTGAAACTGGCCAACAGGAGGAATGTCCTGTATGTACACCTATCACTGTGAGTGTGAGTTTGTAAGTCTTGTTTCCTTGAGGAAATGGGCTAAAATCATCATGCTTTGCAGGCACCTCATCAGTGTTCATGCCTGCTGCTCACAAGGGAGAGTGGAAACATGGGCATAGCACATCCCTGTTACAGATCTCCTCTCATGCTGCTGCAAAGTCCCATCATTCAGGCAGAAGCTGCAGCAGCTTGTCCAGTGAAATGTTTTGATTTCAGGTTTCAATCTCAAGCCTGTGCTTTTCCCAATTTCAGCTCCAGAGACTTTATTGGAAACCCTCATCTTGTATTTCCTTGTGGGCATACAATGCCTATACACAAAAACAAAGCACACCTCAAAGGCTGAGGAAAAAACAAACAAACACAAAACCCACTAAAACAGCAAGCATTTGAGACAGACTTCAGTTTTTCTAAACGTACAGCTTTGAGAGTTTTAGGCCAGTATGATTCTTCTGGGGAGGGAATCTTTGCTACAAAACACTGTTTGCTGTTAATCAACCTAAGACAACCCCACCACTGCCTTAGTCCACAGTAATGAGGTTATAGACTGAACGTTCTTAATGCAACATCTTCCAAACTGGTAGGACAGTCAGATTGTTAGGGTGTTGCCATGGCATCTTTTTATTTTTTACTCTACTTGCTCATATTTGTGAGGAATCTTTGAAAACTGAGATTAAAATCTGTTTTCCACTTACCTGTCTTTTTAGCACATACACTGGAAAACAACCCACTAGGTAAAACGTTGCTCAATTATTCTAGAAGAGAAATGGCTTAGCTGATAGAGCCATCAGAAACATGTTTATATATTCAAAGGGCAATTAATGAAATGGTTTGGTGCAGTAAACATACCTTTAACCTTCCTGAAGGACAGCAAATACATGTTACTTTAAGGTTATTCAAACCTTAAAGCAAAGGTTTGCTGCTGAACACAGCAAGGAGACTGAAAAGCAGTGATGAAACCAGAAACTGGAGACTCTGACATAGGACCCACAGGGTCTGATCGTGACTGAGGCCTCCATCATCCCATTTGAATGAAGTGGCTAATGTAGGAAACTGGGCTCTTCCACTGCTGAATGTAGAGATAAAATGTTCTTCAAAGAGAGTTGAAGCACAGCCAGAATTAACATCTTTACATGCAGAAGAAGCCTAAACTCTAAAATTCAATGATGCTTCTAACCTGGAGATGTGATTTAATTGCACAGTTCCTCCCTTCCCAGGCAGTCCAGACTGGAGTCCAGCTGTCTCCACTGCAGCCTAAATGGCTCTTGCCATTCCTTCCTGTCCTGTATCCAGCAGAGAACAGTTCATTCCTCTCCTCTTTGCAGGAACATTTTACACTGCCATTGTGTCCCTTTAATGATGTCTCCGGAGTAACAAACCCAGTTCTTTCAGTCTTTCTACTTCAGCCACAGTGTCAAGACCTCTGGTTGTTCTCGCTGCTTGCTTTTGGGATCATGCCACTAGGCCCACATATTTGTAAAAGCTGGCAACCAAACCTGGGCACAGTCATTGCCAGCAGACCAATGCCAGGCCTCGATTTGCTACTTTATTTTCAATAGAGCGGAGGGATTATTTTATGTCTTGCATGTAACTTCTGTTTATGACGCTTGTGTAAGAGCAGTCACCACTCCCCAGAGACCTTACAGCACGTCAGGATTATAAGACTTTTTCACTCAGAGAGAAACAAGAGCCCTACCCCTTAGCCCTGCTCCCACAAGAATGTCTTTTCATGGTACAGTGACTGGTGCCAAGAGTAAATAAGAGCAGGAAGTGGGTATAAAGAAAAAAAGTTCAGTGGAATCAGTAAGCGGTAATCCCACAGACCAAACACCACCAGAGAGGCTGAAGTTGGGAGCTGCAGTTCAGCCTTTCAACAGCCCTTCTGGGAGCCATTGGTAAAGTCATTGAACCTGTCTATCTCTTCGATTCCACTCCCAACTTTGACCTAACTAGCCTGGTTTGTGTCTGTAGGAGGGCACCTGTGTTATTGTGTGCCAGATTTGGTCATTTGGTCATCCCATCTCACACCACTGACCTCCACTGTAGTACAACTGCTAGCAGCAACTGAAATAAAAAACTGAGGGAGATGCCAGCTGCTCAGCCCAGTCACCAAATCGTGTGAGAGCAAGAAAAAACTATTACACTGTTGAGGTGAGGGAGCCCTGGCACAGGTTGCCCAGGGGGCCTGTGGAGTCTCCTTCCTTGGAGGTCTTCAAGACCCGCCTGGACATGTTCCTGTGCCACCTGATCTAGGTGAACCTGCTTCTGCAGGGTGGCTGGACTAGATGATCTCCAAAGATCCCTTCCAACCCTGCCATTCTATGATTCTATGAACCTGTGATTTCAGGAACAGCCAAATGAGAGCTACAGAGACCCAGGAAACAGCAAGATGCCCCATTGTTCATGTCTGAAGCCTTCTTTTGCCTTCCAGAAATGCTTCTCCTGGGTTTGAGACTCATCAGCCAGAGAACAAAAGCAATGCCACACAATATGGTTTGTAGTGACCCATGAGTTAGTTCTGTAGAGAACACATGATGAACAACAAATACACAAAGCAATTAGGAAGGCAAAGAGTTCAACAGAGAGTATGTGGCCTGAGCTATGTTTGCATAAACAAACTCCTGGAATCATTATGAATAATTAAATGTGTAGGGGAAAAAAAAAAAGCCCACCCAAATCTCATTCCTGGATAGTCTGCAGAATCAAGAGATAAATAAATCATAAGGAGCGAGGTGTTGGCTGAGTGAGAATAGCTAAGCTAGCTACGAGCTTAGCAGTTTCAGGTTTCGAGGCTGCAGTGAGTAGCCTGTGGTTACTGTCAGGAACAGCTTGAACACAGAGGCGTCTCAATAACAGTTCTGCTATTTAAAATAGTCACACTATTCTGCCTATAGGAGACTTTTCAGATGAGGACTGTAAAGTGGTTCACAGCTATTCAGCTTCACAAAAGCCTGGTGAGGGTAGAGGGGAGTATTTATTAGATGCAATCATGGCATTGTTCCTAATGCATTACTAATTCATCGGCAGGTGTAAGTTTTTGCTACTCGGATATGAGGGAGTTCTATGCATGGAATATAATAGCTAGCAGAGAAAAACGTGGGGAGGGGGAAAAAAGGTTAATCTCACTTTTTGTCCAAAGGCATTGTATATAAGCAGCAGGTATATCAAGGATTTCTTGCAGGTGTCAGTTATGTCATTTGGTCATAAATTAATTCAGCCTGAAGCCACAGTGAGGTATTTATATGTTATGAAATGTCTTGCTGATTGAAGAGGAGGGGGGAAAAGAGAGGTCTATTTAAGCCGAATTCAAAATTAGGCTTTTACAATGACAATTGAGTTGGGACTCGAGAATGAGTTTGTTTCACCAGATGCTGAGGAAAACTAGCAAAGCATTGAATGGGCAGAGCTGTGCTAAATGCCTCCAGTAAAGCTCCAGTGAAGTCACTACAATGCTGGTGATTTACCCACACTGACCAGACACCATTTCTACAACTTGGGCAATTGTTTTAAAGCATACAAATGGGTAGGATAGTTAAGATGGCAAATACTGTGATCTGTTGTCAAAGGCAATGTCATTCAAGAGAGTTTTATTCCACCTGGGCCATCCCCACAAAGAGGCATCATGTTGAAGAGGTTACTGACACTAATGCTGCATGCTGTTTCCTTCCTTTATCATGAAACAATTTAAGCTGACTACAACTTGAGGAGTTTGATAAGGCTTTGTAATTTTCAAGGACGCGGTGTTCACTAGTGGCCAAACCTGCAAGGGGCTGAGTACCCTCCAATCTCCCCAAATCCCTGGGAATCTGATCTAGCACTATCAGGCTGGATAAGGTCTTAAGTTTGAAGACCTTCAGATTGTTAACCTTATTACCACTGTTGTGGCTTCACCATCCATGAAGGAGCCCTGAAGTCTTTGGCACTACCAGCATGGTGAGTCAGGAAAGGCATCGGGATGGACTGGAGCTGCCAGCACTGGGCTGACTTCTGATCATGGTCCATTGCCTGGGAGTTTATGAAGCCCATAATGGAAAGAGAAAACCAGATACAAATTTCTGAGCAAAGAATGCAGTCAGAGAAGATTATTGTCAGACTCCAGTGCTGACATAACACAGGGTTTTAACTGCAGGAGAGTAATTTAGCTCAAGAAAAGACTTTGGGACAAGTTGGGATTAAAAGAAAGACACTGAGGCCAAAGCCAGACCCAGATTCAGTTCAGCTCTATTTCTAGATATAGCTGTGCTTTAAGACCACACTCATTTTGTTGAAAGTTGTAGTTAAATAGCTTTCAATTCTGGCCAGATTTTCAAGAAACTGGGGAAAGCTGAGCATTTCACCTTATCATACTGGTGTCTGGTGCCAAATGCAGACCAAAGAGATGCTTCCCAATGGGTGGCACCCAAGCAGAGGACTTGCTGTCACAAAGGTGCTGTTACCTGCAGAGCTGGCCTATCATCACTTAATGTTGTTACAAAGCCATAAGCAAACTGGTGAACAGTGACTCTGAAGGTCTGAAAGTCAGCCGTGACAACTGAACCGCAACAGTTTCCTCTCAATGACCTGCATTGGTTGTATCTAGGCTTGATGTTAAGCATGTTTACAGTTTTTTCAGCAATTTCCAAAACCAGATATCAAAGGCATTTATCAGAGAGATCCAAAGCAACAGGTTAGGGAAGGGGGAAAGTTGCAATCACAGAACGAGATCAAAGTTGTTGCAATAGATTTCCATGGATTTTTTAAGGTAACTGTTAGCTTTGGGATTTTCTTCTGTTACATAATGGCAACCTCACGTGGCTCTGCAAGCCTCCCATCTAACAATGATGCATCCTACTATTTCTTCCTCTTTTAGCTAATCCTATGATTCTTTGCACCAAATAAAAGCAGTCAGAATCCCCACATTTTTTGGAGGTGCACATCTCTCATCACTTTAAAGTAGCTTTGCTCAGTCCTGTGTGTAGTAAAACTACCTGAGCATGTGGCATGGCAGGTTGGTGGTGTGTATTTGAGAGCTGGCTGAGAGGACACCTGAGGCTGCAGATAGATAAGTAGTGATTACTGCTTATGAAATGTGAGGCAAGTCCTGTTTTTCCTCTTAATCAAAAAAAAAATCCCAAATTTGGCTTAAAAGAGGCCAAAGCAACTTAGGAGGACTGTTAATTAGAAAAGCCTGTCACTGAACATTATAACCTGACTGAAAGACACATTCAAAACACACAATTTGCATCTCAGCATTCCCCAAAAGCTTCAAAAGACACTGCTAATGCCTGGAGAAAGGAATAGCCGTTCATCTTTTCCACATATTGTGACATAATCTCAGCTATTCAGAGCTCTTTCCTTGGGTACTGCCCTAAGTTAGCAGGAACTGCAACTGAATTTTCTTTCTTACAAAAATCCAGAATGCATTTTCTCCCAGTGGGAGTCCTAACCCACTTCCCCACAGAATCCAAAGCCTCAGTCCTACATCTAGAGACACTTAGTCAACAACACTGAGCTTCCCAGACACCCAAACCAGCCTTAATCTTGCTCCCACCATCACAGCCAGCTGGAGCTGGATCCCCAAATATGCTGCTGAAATCAGTCTTTTGCCATCCAGAACATCTACACAGATTTCCCACATGTCTGAAAATGCTGTTTCTACCCCAAGCCATCTGAATTAGTATTTTCTGCACCTTACAGCCGCTAGCCTACGTGCTGTAGTCCTCCATGGGGTGAAGGGAAAAGAAATGGTTTCTTGTCTTATACCACGAACCAGGATGTTGCTCGACAACCAAAACACTGTCACTGTGCATTTTCACTGCACATCTCACGTCCACACCTCAAGAGGTGCTTGTAAACTACTAGCTTTTTGCTCCAATTCAGATGTGAGGTGTGACTTCTCAAACCAGGCAACTTTCCTCCTACAGATGGGTAAGCTTCAGGATTCAGAAATAAAGTCACTTCTTGCAGCCAGTGCACGCTGAAGCAGGAATAGGCCAGAGTAAAATCTCAAAGGACTTCTAGTCATCACTCTTCTGTTCTGGTCTCTGACTACAATCTCTCTGTATAAACAGAGGCTCTGGCCACCACAGTGTTATGTTCCTCAGATCTTTAAAATCCAGGCACTTCAAAAGAGAGGAAAAAAAAGAGTCCTCAGTCTGTTTTGGGAGGACTGAATGGAGTTGAACTCGCTCAGCCTTTTCCTAAGCTTTGACTTTTAAGCAGCAACACAACACATTTCAGGAGACAAGAAGGCCTTGGCTTGGCTGTTCCTCAGCATCTTTGCAACCCATGAGAGACAGAAAGATAGTCATTGAACCTCTTTCATCATCTGAAGGGAATTAATGAATCAGCATACTTGCAAGAGAGTCTACTGACAGAAAAAAAAAGCTCTAAACAAGGGCTGGGTTACTGTGTTATCTTTCAGAGCATCAGGACTGATTTGTGTCTGTTGAGAATGGTTTAGAGCTTTTCAAAACATCAATACACTCAGTCCTGTACATGCAACTCAACACATCAACCGCAGCCCTTGAGTCAACAGGAATTAACAGGAATTAACTACTTTGGATCCTCTAAGTCAAGTTACTTCCTAACATAGCACGTGTGTACCTCAGGTAACTATGGCATCACACGCACAGCATAGGGCTGGAAAGTAGGGCAGCTTCTGTTATTTAATACATTTGGGTTCTATTCTCACAGCATTGTTTAACTAAGAGCAACTACATACAGTATTTGGCACACTGTCACACGTAATCAAGAGATAATGTCAATGGAATTGCATGTTGTAGCAGGATAACAGCCTCCCGCTGTTGTTGAAATGCCAAATTGAAACTGAGGCATTCATGGAAAATAAACGTCAAGTCAAAGCCAAGATGTTTATTTTAAAAACAAGAGACATGGATCTTGTGGCAACATTCCATTGTGTCTCATTTCTCTAATAACAAATGTCCAGTGTGATTAGAGCCAAGTGACAGCTTCTTTCTGGGACGACATGGAGAGGGTAAAGCATCCTCACTTCACATGAAGACTTGCCGAGTTGTTGCTCACCTGCTTTCCTTCTGTTCAGGTTTTAGTCAAACTGTCCAGGTAATGAACACAAAAAGGTTTCCCAGATGAACACTAAGTTTATGAAGGGATTTAGGAGGACAGCAGGAAGAAAAAGTGACAGCAAATGCATTTTTAATTTGCTTTGACATAGTCCTGTTTCTCACAGAAAGAATGACAACAACAGGAAGGTCTCTGAAGTCAAAGGGAGGCCTTCCAGACTTTAACTAAAGCCTTAAGAGAACAAATGGTTAATATTTTAGGAGGACATGATGTTTAGAATGGTGGTGTCTGAGTTGGATTGCTATGAGAGCATGACTGGACCAAGGATGGACAACAAAGACAAGATCCTTCTGGGTAATAGATGGCAGTACAGCCACCCCCTTGTGCCTGGCAGGGAGCTGCTCATCCCAGCTGCTGCCCCACAGGAGGTTTCTGCTCTGCCCATGCCAGCCCCACAGCCACAGAGAAACTGTTCCTTCACTTCTTGTCTCCCGTGAAGCTTCCTTAAATGCAGCTGGTTGCCCAGCTGGACTAATTCATTTTCCTTTGTGTGGGTAACACTGAAGGTTATTTGTGAAGACTCCAGTTGCTGAGACATGCTAAGAAACCATGTAAAAGCTAAAAGTAAGAGCAGGAAATGTCCTGATCTTAGACATGATACAAAGTTGGGAATTTGCATTTTGCCCAATTGAACTGTAAAGGCCCAAGTGCTGAGACACCCACTGCTGCTCCTGGCAGCACAATAGGTTTGACATCCTAAAAGCTCTTTCAGATATTCATATAAAATTTCCCCTTTCTCCACATTACCACTCATTAAATCTCCTTGTGTCTACGTTATTCCTCTCCCTCAACAACAATTTATTTCTTCCTTCAACTACATTAAGAGATTATGTCTTCAACAAGCTAAAATTACCTCTCCACCTCTGCTAACCTCACCACCCTTCTCTAAACGTTCATCACCTCTCTGCCCACATCCTCTTTCTCCAGCCAACCTCTCAGACCACATAAGACTGTTAAGATATGGTTCACAGAGCAACAGCAAATCCACTGCCCCCACAACAACGGAAAGGGTTAGTCCCAGTGCCCAGCCCCCTTCCTGCCCCACTGCTGGTGGTACAGACATTCCCCAGGGCAGTGTTCTCTATGTACCTGCATGATCATGCAACAGGACCCTCGTCTTGCCATTTGTTTTGCATGGAGGGAGAGGCAAGAAAACATGCAGGAGGCTGTGCAAAACATCTCAAAGGACTTGGTTTAAAAATATACCTAGCTAACCCACTTCAGTGCTGAGATGTTGGAGCTCTGCAGCTCATGCCAACAGTGTTCCTCAAATGCACTACCTTTTACTTCTCATCGGATCTATCCATTACGTATCCTCTGTGCAATATAAGACTAGTCTGTCGTGGTTTACTACCACTGCTCCTAGTGTACTAATCTTAATCTACTACTGAGACTTTGGGCTTTTGGTTTTTGTTTTTCTCTTTAACGACTTCCAAAGATAAAAACAAATGAGTTGCTTGTTAAAAACTGTGATCTGGAGAGAGCAAGTAGAAACAAACCACTTCAGTTCTGAAAGCTCTTCTCTTAATCTGACATCCTTAAGTAACGTGCAAAGAGAGAGCTCTATAAAAATCATGTGAAGAGGCTGTCTGAAATGCAAAAAAAAAAAGAAGGAATAAATAAAATCAAGGAAATGTTCAGCTAGAAGAGATTTGCAAAAGGTACCACTCTGAAAGGGGTTAAGCCTCCAGTGATATTTGGCTGCTCTGTGCTGCAAGGGCCGGAGGGATGTTCTGTGCAGAAGTGGTAAATGTGCTTATTTTTTCCTTTGGAGATGCGTTGCTTCCCAAAGCCATCCTGGCTCCAGCTGGGATCTGGCATTCCAGATTGACTCTTGTTGAACCAACAGAGATATTGGGAAGCAACACACAATTATGCATCTTGTGATTTATTGCATACTTGCCAGTAATTTCCTTTACTTCTCCAACCTTTAAGCTTATCTTCTCCTCCAGTAGGATGAGGATCTCCAGCTGGAGATCTGATAGGACAATTTGCTAGGCAAAGAGTTGACATTTCATTAGGTTACAGTATTTATTAGCTGTATAAAGATACTATAGCAATAATGGATCTGAACAGATGACAGACAGATGATGCTCCAGGAATAGCAGGCAAAACAGCTACATGATACCCACAGCACCGCTTCCCACTGACACCGTCATCTCGGGAAAAGCATTTGAAGATTTTATCGGATTTTTATCTGCCTGATTTTGAGCTAAAATGGACCAGGCACATTCATAAAATTCATCCAAGCATCTCAGCTGTGAAGGCTTTGGTGTGGTGCTGCACCACAGGGCTCGTTTCTTCTTAAAGTGTTCCGGCTGAATGTAGAAAATGAGGAATTGTTCCTATCCCACAGCTCCGCTGTCTTACCCCGCTTTCAGAGTAATATTTATATGTAACCTGGATTACAGATACTAGTCCTGGACAAATATTCCCAGACATAATTCTTCTGCTTTTCATTTAGAGTAAGGTCTCTCTCTTGTTCTCTCACCCTTCCCACCAAAGAGGGTGGCACAGCAGCGGATGACGAGCAGCAAAGCCAAGTCCATGGGAACACGAGGGACTGGTTTGCCAAGCAGCAGGTCCACGCTGGTGTGTGTGGCCTTTAGCCAGGGTTAAATAAACAGTGTATAAATAAATAAATATGTTTTCTCCCAGGTTGTGACATTGTAAATCAAGTCTAAGCCTGGAAGGGATTTTTATGGTCCAGCTGGAACAGCGGAACAGTCTTAGTAGAATAAATATATATTAGGGGGGGAAAAAACTTACCAACCCTGTGCCTTCCAGTTGCTCCCAGAGTGCTGTGAGGAATGTTTGGTGCTGCTGTAAGACATGCTGATGATTAAGAAAAAAGGAGAGAGAGGACATTGCTCTCATTTACCCAGCAGCTGTTTCACATTATTTTAAGAGGTTTAAAAGAGGAGTAAAACAGTTAAATGCACCCAAGAGTAATCTTCTAGCTTTAGAGTTGAATAGAGGGCTGAGTAAGTAAATGAAAATCCAGCCCAACTAGTTCCTAGCAGCAGGTCTCATGGAAATGGATGGGAGCTGGGCAAGGATTTGCTCGGAGTCTGTTATCTGGGCATTACAGCCCCAGGATGCTTCACGTACTTTATTGCTCATTACCATATAGCAGTACTGATACTTAGAGCATTTCCAAGATTTAGTGTGCTTTGACCAGAATGGGTAAAAGCTACTGGCTGCATTTAAAAAACCTGTCTGATGGAACAGAGGAAAAAACAGTGGAAAACCAGAAACGAGAGCTGAGACTTCCACCTCCCACCCCTGCGGTGGCTTGGTCTGACAGGGCCAGGGAAGCCCAAGGAAAGAGAACTCATGATGGGGAGATGCGTGGGACAAGTCACAGCCACAGTCCCTGCACAGAGCTGGCAACATTGTCCCTTAAACCAGAATGTTTTGAACGTGCCTGTGGAGGTGCCTGGGCTGGTGCAGGAGGCATTGGTATAGGATTGTAGTATCACCGAATCGTTTCAGTTGGACATTGAGTCCAACCACTGCCCTCACCCTTCCAAGCCCACCACTAACCCATGGCCCTCAGCTACACGGCTTGGCAATATCTCAAGGGATGGGGACTCCCGACCTCCCTGGGCAGCCTGGGACAGGGGCTGACAACCCTCCTGGTGACAAAGTTCTTGATCTCCAATCTAAACCTCCTCTGGCACAACTTGAGCCCATTTCTTCTTGTTCTATCATTTGCTACTTGGGAGAAGAGACTGACCCCCCACCTCACTACAGCTCCAGCATCTCCTTGTCGTTCTTGCAGTGAGTGGCCCAGAACTGAACACAGTATTCGTGGTGCAGCCTCACCAGTGCTGAGTACAGGGGAACAATCACTGCCCTGGTCCTGCTGCCACACTAGTGCTGATACGAGCCAGGATGCCCTTGGCTCCCTTGGCCACTTAGGCACACTGCTGGCTCATATTCAGCCGCTGTCACCCCCGGGTCCTTTTCCTCCGGCAGCTCTCCAGCCCCTCGCAAACACTCATCTCCAGGCTCGTAGCATTGCACGGGCTTGGTGACGGGACAGCGCGTGTGGGGCTTGTCGCCGCTGCAGACGTCCCACAGGAGAGTGTCCGTTGCTTATCCCTAGAGGACGATGCCGACAGTGCCGGTCTTTGCCATTTTACCCCTTCCAGTGTAACGTGGGGCAGCAGCCGCTCAGCAGCTGTGTGCGGGGCCGCCGCGGCGTGCGGGTACCTGTCACCAGACGCCACCTCCAGCACTGACGGACCCAGAGCCCACCTGCCTTGGGGCTTCAGGGGAGGCTGCCGAGGTCCGGGAAGCACCGACACCCTTGGCACCCGGCCCTTGCTGCGGGGCAGAGGCTGCGGGGCGGGCAGGGGCTGCGGGGCGGGCAGGGAGGCAGCGGCTGCGGGGCGGGCAGCGGCTGTGGGGCG
>WBNH01012081.1:469853-535925 GCA_013401255.1 Urocolius indicus | reverse complement strand
AGCGGCGGCAGCGGCGGGGCCGCCTTGCAGCCCGCGGCCGCCCCGCAGAGCCATGGGCGATGGGTGGCTGCCACCCGAGGACTGCGGCCCCCAGAACCGCTCCGTCTCCGGCGGCGGGGTGGCGGCGGCGGCGGCGTCGGGCGGGAGCAGACAGGTGACCGGCGAGCTGCTGTCGCAGGAGTGGGCGGTGGGGATGAGCCTGTTGATGGTTTTGGTGGTGGTGCTGATCGTGGCCGGCAACGTCCTGGTGATCGCGGCTATCGGGCGGACGCAGCGGCTGCAGACCCTCACCAACCTCTTCATCACCTCGCTGGCGTGCGCGGACCTGGTGATGGGGCTGCTGGTGGTGCCCTTCGGGGCCACGCTGGTGGTGCGGGGCACCTGGCTCTGGGGATCCTTCCTCTGCGAGTGCTGGACGTCCCTCGACGTGCTCTGCGTGACGGCCAGCATCGAGACCTTGTGCGTCATCGCCATCGACCGCTACCTGGCCATCACCTCGCCTTTCCGCTACCAGAGCCTCATGACCAAGGGTCGAGCCAAGGGCATCATCTGCACCGTTTGGGCCATCTCCGCCCTGGTCTCCTTCCTGCCCATCATGATGCACTGGTGGCGGGACGAGGACCCTCAGGCGCTGGAGTGCTACCGGGACCCGGGCTGCTGCGACTTTGTCACCAACAGGGCTTACGCCATCGCCTCCTCCATCATTTCTTTCTACGTCCCCCTTCTCATCATGATCTTTGTGTACCTCCGAGTGTACAGAGAGGCCAAGGAGCAGATCAGGAAGATCGACAGGTGCGAGGGCCGTTTCTACGGTGGCCACGAGCAGCCGCAGCCGCCCCCTCACCCTCACCCCCAGCCCATCCTCGGCAACGGCCGGGCCAGCAAGAGGAAGACCTCCCGCATCATGGCCATGAAGGAGCAGAAAGCCCTCAAGACTTTGGGCATCATCATGGGGGTGTTCACCCTCTGTTGGCTCCCTTTTTTCCTGGTAAACGTCGTCAACGTCTTCAACAGGGACCTGGTGCCGGACTGGCTCTTCGTTTTCTTCAACTGGCTGGGATACGCCAACTCCGCTTTCAACCCCATCATCTACTGCCGCAGCCCCGATTTCCGTAAGGCCTTCAGGAGGCTGCTGCGCTGCCCGCGGAGAGCCGACCGACGGCTGCCCGGCGGCGGCGGGGAGCTCGCGCACCTGCCCGGGGGCTTCGTCAGCACCGTGGGCTCCCCCGAGCGCAGCCTGGCCGGGACCTGGTCCGACTGCAACGGGGGCGCGAGGGGCGGCAGCGAGTCCAGCCTGGAGGAGAGGAATAGCAAAACATCCGATTCGGAGTCCAAGGTATAGGGGCGGGGGCACGGGGGGCCGCGTCGGAGCCGGGGCAGGGAGCGAGGCGGGAGCCGAGAGATGCCCGGGCGCAGCTGCCCGGCGGGGTTAGGGCTGACGCCAAGCAAAACCGATCCCTGCCTTAGCGGGCAGGGAGCGGGTGTTGACTTAGGAATAAAAGCAGGTGAAGTCGTGTAAGACGTACCTCATCCGAAACTGCGGCAAACGGGAAACACACTGACCAGCGAACAAAGAAAACAAACAGCCCGTAACCCAAAGACAGCCGGCTCGCGTTCGGAAGTGCTTTCGGAAGGGGCTGCGACAGCAGCAGCCTCGGCTCGGGTGGCTCCGTCCCGGCGCCGTGCCGGTGGTCGGACCTGAGCACGGAGCTGCCTTTGGCCGCTGAGTTCAGCATCGGCCGGGGTCCCGGCCACCCACCCCGGCAGCCCGGGTTTCGTTCCCGCACCCGCAGCACCGGGTGGTTGTAGCGGAGGCGCGGGCTCCGTGCTGCAGGTGCTCCAGAGGCAGAGTCCGTAGCCTTGGACAGGGTGGGTTTGGAGCTCGGAGTAGCTGTGCTCCCCTCTTCCGCAGAGCAGGGGTGGAGAAAAAAAACCCATGAGTAATGAAGAGCACAGGTGTATTTTGAAAGGGGAGGGGGGGTACAAAAAACCCAAAGCACGCTCGTGTGCTTTTTTTCCCCCACTCTGCATCGGCAAGCAGTGAGATCTTGTGCTTATCTCCTTCGGCCAGACAATAGCAGTCAGGCTGAGAAACTTCTACCTCAAACTGTGCATATTGTACAGGGGAATAAACAGACCGTGTTTATATTAAACAGCATATTTACATACCACTAATAGTATTTTATGAAAAGGGGAGGGGGGGTGAGGAGCCTTCTGCAGCTTGTTCGTTGTAACTACAGATGAACGGGGGAGGGGAGGTGGGGGGGAAGGAGAAATCCCAGCGATGACAGAAATGTACTGCACAATTTTAGAAGAGATGGCAACAAAGCTGGTGGGGGGGTTTTCTTTTTGCACAGTGTTAAGAGTTGTAAAGTTATTTGAAGATGTTACTTGCACACACGTACACGCACGCAAATTGCAAATGAAATGGAGGTTTGAGTAACACCGACCCTGAACCCGAGTCCTGGTTTTTGTCTGATCTGTTACAGCTTTATGGACAGAGTGACTTTTAAAAGATATTATTTTACGGAGGTACTGTAAATATATCCGTATTATAAATTAAACTGTCTTAAGAGACTTTGATTATTTTTGAAGTTCCAAATGCCCACGTGAACCTGCTGTTATTTTAGCACTTGTGTGTCATTTCCATTTTCCTCTCTTGTGTGTGTTTTATAACATATTTATATTCTGGTGCAATTTACTACTGTGTAAGTAATTGGTCTATGTGCAATAAATACCATTGCAGCACAAGCAAGCGTGTCTCTATAGGTTTTGAAACAATACCTACCTATAATGGGAAGAACAGCATTTGTTTTTCTCCGAGAGAGATGGCTCAGATTACCAATACAACTCTTATCTAATGGCTTTTCCTGACACGGCGTTGTAAAAAAACGTGTTTGAAACCCAATAAGGTTGTGTTCCTGTCGCACCGAGCTCTGCTGACTTCCCTTAAAATTAATGGCTAAAGACAAGGTGTTTCCACTCTGATAATGAATACACTCGTTTTCTGTAACTGTCCCTTTCTGGAGGATCTGCCTTTGTTGTTTTGTTTTGTTAAGGGTACGTGGCTGGGAGTCGGGAGGTCAGACTATTTCAGATTACAGAGGATGTTTAATTTCAAAGCTAAAAATGATCTCGAGTAGAAAGACATCTCCGTGCTCAGCACACACCACCCCACAAGTAAGTCCATCTCGTGCTGACAGTGGGCCTGATCCTGCCCGAGCCAGGCAGGTGGTGTGACAGGACCGGGTCTTGGTGAGCGTGGAGGTCAGGGGAGACCCCAAAAGAGCAGCTGGAGGAGGCTCACGCCCTGTAAGGGGAGACGGCAGCCGGGGAGCTGGTCGGAGTCCAGGCTTTGCTTCCCTCTTCCTGTAGAAAGTGTTGAGCCCTGAGGGAATGGCTGAGGCAAAACTGGAGTGAGATAGGACACTGGGACAGACTTAAACACAGCTGAAACCTCTTGTGTGTCACTGGGTGAAATAAATCTACCTGGTTTGTAGATCATAAAGCTCACGGTCACGTGCAGTGTGGCTTCAGCCCTTGCCAACGGGCACGTATTCCTTAGGGGCCAGGTTGTGATAACTGGATGTTGTATCATAGACTGATGCAAGTGAGGAGGTGCTGTGAGCAGGAGGGCTGCAGGTCTGCATCCCCACTCCAAAAGATTGCCTTCCTTTAGTGCTTTATGAAGATATGCCATATCCTTCTGGTTTCCTAAAGTTTTTCACTGCTGCAATGACTACATGGCAAGGCAGAGCGACAGAAAGGCAGCGCAGGATGAAAGTGAAGCCATTTTTAGCTTGATTAAACTCAGAAGGATAGTTAAATCAGAACTCAGTTCTTGGGAAGAGTTTCCAAAAGCGAGTTCTTTGGAACTCTTTGGGGTGGTGACCAAAGGATTGTTTTGGAAACCATTTGTTCAGGTCGGGGTTTTTTTTTGTTTGTTTTAAAAAGGAATTTGTCCTGTACAGTTTCTAATGATGTATTTATGGGGGTGGGGGGGAGGGGGGGAGGAGAAGTCTAATAATGCAAGGACACGATAAAGGGACCAGGGAAACAAATAATGTTTTTCCATCGATGTTACTGGGGTTTGATGTGAGCTGCAGTTAATGGTGTCTCCCTTGAAAATAGGGACATGGGCTCCTTAAAATGCTGGGGTGAGCTCAGATCAGGTGCTGAGTGAAGCAGGCTGTGCTACCAAATGGTTCTCGTTTTTGTTGTTGTTGTTAATCTGTTTTTCTCTGTGATTCCAGCAAAGGCAACGGGACCAAAAGGGGCACGGGATGGCCATGGCTGATGCTGGCGGCTGCGGCGAGACGTTGGCTGCGTGTGTCGGGGTGGAGATGGGATGAGGAGGCAGTGCAGGATCTGGCCTCAGCGCCTGGCTGGGGGCTGAGGTGACTGTTGAGCCCTTGTCCTAAGCAGGGAGCTGGATCCCAGGGAAGCACAGTGCCTACCGTATGGGCTGGGACAGTCTCATGGACTCATCTTTTTGTCTCATTAATCAGTTCACACGCTCAATTTTAACCATCTGCTGTTCTTAGACTTCAAAAAGTTTTGACTCAGCAGGGTCCAACTTAGGTGGGACATTTACAGGCAGAACTTGCACAGCTTCTCCTGCTGAAGAGCTGTGCTGGGTGATGCTTCCTTTGGACAAGTGTAATGGCACTGAGAAGGTGAAAGGTAGGGTGAGTCTTGCTCATTGGCCTCAGTAGGGCCAGCTGTGTGAGGAAAGTGGTCAGGATTTGTCTGCTGTTGAGCTTTGGCCAGTCAAGGACCTGCTAGAGGCTGGCACGTCGAGTCTCTTTGTAGACAGCTGAGATAATCCACCTGGCAGCAGGGATGGTGGGTGCCAGTCTGTCTTGCACGGTGTAAAAAGGACAGAGGAACAAGCCACGGTGTGGATAGAGCAGGACATATGGGATGCACGTGTGCAAGGACGGGGAGGCTGCTGGTGAGCGGGCTGCCGCGGATCACGCTCAGAACAGGCTGTTCTCTGCAGAGAAGGAGGATACTCTGAAGAGTGTTATGGGGCAGCTCAAATACTCCCGAGGCAATGAGTCAAACGCTCAGGATGGATATTTTTTTCTGGGGGAAACCAGACATGGATTAGCAATTGGAGCTGCAAGTCAGAAAGTATAGGTGGTAGGCATGCGGCTGCACACGTACGTGGGCAGGAAAGTAACAGCAGAGAGCTGCAGGCCTGCAGGGAGGGGAGACACAGGTAGAACAGAAATCCACTCGCAGAGAATGTCCTGTGTCTGCCAGGACCAGAATTATTTGGCGAGGGTGCCCGAGACTTCCAGATGCAGGACGCCCAGTTCTCACAGGCGCCGGCCGCACGCTAAGCTGTGTTTGCTCAGCACTTCTGAGAAGGAGGCTGCATCTCTCCACGTGCTTAAATGGGAATATGTCAGGCAGAAAGCCTGGCAGAAAGCGTTCCGTGTGTTCAGGGAGGTTGTGGATGGTTTCAGACACACACAGGGCTGTGGAAGTGCCCGCAGAAGGATGTCCCCACCCGTGAGGGCTGTGCGAAAGCACCCACTGTGCTTTGAGACCGTGACCCTCCCCACCAGCCGCCTGGAGCTCTGAGCAAACGAACTAGGTGCAAAAAACGTGGCTTGGAATGGTGATGCCACCCGTGGCCACAGCACAACGCAGCGTTTGCCAGCGCCAGCCGTGTGCTTGGGATGCAGCTCACACCAGGGCTGCTGCGAACGCTGCTTTCCCTTCTGGGGCCGCACGTGTTTTCAACTATAAAGACAACGACTTTATCAGTGGGCTGTTGGTGGGTTGGTTTTTCTTTTTTTACCCTAAACCCTATCTGAAGCCGAGGTTTTATTAATAACTTTTAAGTGGCTATTTTGCAAACCTTCCTTGTGCTGCACGCTTGCCTCATTTATTGTGATTTCCCGTCCGGTGGAGTGCTCTGACTTCCTTTATGTAATAGATCAGCTGCGGGGCTGGAAACGGCGCAGCTATGAACTGACAGAACAGACTTTCTCGAGGCCAAACGGGGTCAGGCATCATTGCCACTGGGAGCAGAATTTGACCTGATAATCTAATCTTACAGGGGAGGCTAATCTCCAGGAAAGTATTGTTACCAGCAGTAAGTGACCTCTGCTAATGAAGCTGGAGCTTCATTAGTCCTATTCAAATCTGTCAAGAAAATGTTAACTGCTAAACAACGGTTAATGTGGGATGGCTCAAATAATGAGTGTTTTGTTTGCTGGTGCGTGTTAGGTGATGTGTTGGGAAATAATTATCCTTTGACTAGCAGCCAGCTTTGTACTAATCAGAAAGGAGAAGTCATGTTCTGTTTGAAGGATTAGACCTAAAAATAGTTCTGTTACCGCCACATCAAGGAGTGAAATGAAGCAAATTCAGAGAGCGATGTACACACCATCTTAACATTTTGCTTTTTGTCCTAAAAAACCTCATTGTTCAGCTGGAACTTTCTGTTTGATCATGTCAAAACCACTGATGTGATCTCCTGCAATAGCACTAAGCACGCTGTCCCTCAGGAGCATTACCCTATGCACCACTGACTCCCTTTCAGAGCCTGCCAAATTCTGAGAGCCTCAGGAGGAAGTAAGGAGTCTTTATGTAGACAGTCGTGTGTAACGTGAAGATCAACGGTATTTGTGATGATCGTCTCGCAGAAGAAATCGATCTGCTTTTGACTTGAGAGGTTTGTCCACCTGCCCGGCCACGAGGAGCAGCCACAGGAACAGCAGGTGATTCGTTTGTGCAGTTCAGTAACTTGAGGCTGTCAAACTGTGCTTGAAAAAGCCACTGAAATGGGAAAGGGATTAAAAAACAAGATGATGCTGGCAAGCAAACCTGGGATTGTCACTGCAAACAGCAAAAAACTGGAGCATCTTTGGCCATGCTATAGGTGTTGCCTCCTACTGGTGAAGTCTAACTGGTTTGAATAGGGATGTAGCAGGCAGATGCACAATAGAAATGCAGGTTAAGCGTGAGAGGTAAGACACTTTCCACTACAGGGCTACCAAGATGATCAGGGAACTGAAACATCTCTCATGAGAAAAGGCTGAGAGATCTGGGGCTGTTGAGCCTGGAGAAGATTGAGAGGGGATCACATAAATGCTGATAAATGCCTAAAGGGAAAGTGTTGGGAGGATGGGGCCAGTCTTTTCTCTGTAGTGCCCAGTGACAGGACAAGGGGTCACAGGCACAAGCTGGAACACAGGAAGTTCCACTTGAACATGAGCAAAAACTTCTTTGTTGTGAGAGTGAGGGAGCCTTGGCACAGGCTGCCCTGGGAAGGTGTGGAGTCTCCTTCTGGGGAGGTTTCCAAACCCACCTGGGCAGTTTCCTGTGCCCCCTGATCAAGGGGAACCTGCTTTAGCGGGAGGTTGGACTGGATGAGCTCTAGAGGTCCCCTCCAACCCCAACCATTCTGTCATTCTGTGATTCTGTGCCACCATGGAACTAGCAGCTGAAACTGGCCCCAAACATCCTTAAATGTCACCACTCCACCCTGCAACACCAGCAACAGAACCAGCCCCACCGTGCTGGAAATGGAAGAGTGTTTGGGTTTGTTATATAAACTGGCCATCAGCCTCCTGGTGCCCAAAGCTGGCAGCTTGGTATGCACGTTCACAAGCTGCCATTCTGCCTTCCTGCCTGCTCAGCTCATAGGTTTGGGGTTTTTTTTCAGCTGTGCCCTGTCAGTAGCCTACATCCAGATGTGAATGGTACTGGATGTCAGGCAGTGTTTGGGTTTGGTTGTAGCCATTCCTTCCAGAATTGATGCTCAGGTTAATATCATCTGCAGGAGAAAACAGAAGCTTACTCAGACTTTTGCCATTGCCATTGCCATGGCTAGCAGCACATCTCAGACATAATGATGTGTCTTTCCCTTCTGATCCTGTGTAATGCACCAAATCCTGTTGTCCTTAATAAGATTAAATGAGGATTTCCTACTTGTTCAGCACTGCAGGCATTAGCCACTGTTGTGCATCTCTAGGCAGTGATGTACCTTTGCATGCCTGGCCCGGTCTCTCTCCCAAAGCCATGATATTTAGACTTCTACCAAAATTGTTTTGATAATTGGTCTTAAGCCCACTGGCACAATGCTTTGAAAGGCAAATTTAAGTATATACACCAAAGAGACATTCAGAGCTGCTGAAGAGCTCAAAATCCCAGCAGCTGCTAGGTGTTTCAGCTACCAAGAAGTCACTTTGCAGGACCAAATGAATGCTGCAGCTCCCTCAGCTTCCCTCCCTCAAAGTGCGACTGCAGAATACCCTGACACTGTGAGGATAAATCGCAGCCACAACACAGCAGCTCATCACAAAAGATTTGCCAGGTGGTAAAAGGTAAACAGTGTTTTGTGGCCTAAATTTAAAGAGCACTCGTTAAGAACGAATTGAGACAAGCTCCTGGCAGGATTTCCTCGTGAGGAGAAGAGCTTAGTCAAAGTTTCCACATACAGATAAAGAGCTCCTCATTGACTGGCCCAGTGAGAGTTACAGATCATAGAGTTATAGAATGGTAGGGGTTGGAAGGGACCTCTAAGAGATCATCCAGCCAAACCTCCTGCTAAAGCAGGTTCACTGCAGTCAGAGGGCACAGGGTTTGGAAACCTCCAGAGAACAAGATTCCAAAACCTTCCTCGGCAGCCTGTGCCAAGGCTCCATCACCCTTTACAGGAAATAAGTTTTTCCTTATTGAAGTGGAACTTTGTGTTGCAGTTTATGTCTGTCCCCACTAGTCCTGACACTGGAGACCATGGGTGCCCAGTGCCTGCTTTGGGCAAGTGCTCTCTGCCCACAGAGACGGTTCCCAGTGCCCCCAGCCCCCCTCATGAGCATCGGAGGGGACCCCAGAGGTGTCCCATGATACAAAGGTGTGTGCCAGCCTGGTCCTTCCTTGGGGCTTGCTGACTCACCATTGTGCTGCAGAGGGAGGAGTGCTTCCTCTTGGACCGTAGCAGGTAAACTGGGAGACGTCCTGCAAAGCTCCCATTGTTTTAACAGCTCCCTGGCAGGGCCTGCCTGCAGCAGCGCTAAATACTCGCTTGGGAGTCCTCAAAGCAAATTTCAATGAGCTCACTTGCAGCATGAAGCGGGGTGTGGGATGTGTTCCCTGGCAAGCAGTGACCCTTGGGACAGGTCTGCAGCACAGGAGCTGAACAAAGCATCACCAGTCACCCGGGAGGTTCCCATCACCAGATAGTTCAGGTGTACCACCAGGGTGCTCAGGCTGTGCCTGAGTCCTGGATCCTGACTCGGGAGCATCTGATCTGCTCACAGATCAGCTCACCTCAAATCCTCTGGCTTTTGGGAGCTTTTGTGTAATATTCGGTGCAAGGCAGCTGCTGCCGCTGTAATTGCCGGTGACAATGGCTATTGTAACACTGCTCTAAACCACCTCAAGAGCATCCACGGGAGAAGCTTTGTCCCTGATTCACTGCCAGGTGGTTCCCAACTAGTCTGTGTTTCTCAGCATCACCCCATCCAAGCTGGGGCTGGTGCCCACTCTGCCCTCCTTCACGTGTCCCACAGTCTGGACTGGCTGTGCTGCCTGTGCAGCTGTGTGGGGAGTGGGCTCCTCTGGCCGAACACCAGTCCTTTCAGAGCACATTTGCTTCAGTTTGCATCATACAGGTGGCACAAACATGGGTAATGGCATAGGGGCACGGGAAGGTGCAGAGGAACGGGGCTGGGATCCTGTTTAGTAGCAGCCCTGATGTGGACCCACCGCTGTGATCAGAAGCCTCACACCCAGCGGTGATGCTGTGGAAGCCGAGTCCCAGGCCAGCACCCTCTGGCCTGTCGTTTTGGCTGACCCGTGTTGGAAAAGCAGGACTCACCACCTAAACCTTCAGTCCCTTCAGGGGCTACACTAAATATTGTATTCAGAAGCTTAATGACTAATCCATTAAGCTGCTTATTGCATGTGAAAAGTGAAAAACAAATTAGTTTCCTACAAATATTTGTGTGATAGGATTGCAACACGATTTAAGCCCTGATTATCCACTGTGTAACCAGACCACGCTGCAGAGGATGGGACAGGCTCCTGAACTTCTGGCAGACACCTGGACCAGCAGCTCAGGTACCGAGTTGAGAGCACTAAGCTGTCCCCAGCTTCAAGAGGGTGACATGGTAACAAGGCAAGGGCAGTGCAAAAATAATTCACCAGGAAGAGCAGCTCTCTTTGCCCAGTGTCTTTGTGTGGGTCTCGACGCTGGCGGGCACCACTGAGCTGTTAGTGACTTATGAGTAACCCCCATCACGCGTATCTGCTGGTGGATGATGTCTAACTGCTCTGCTGCCTCGTGTGGGAGCACGGAATGCAGTGATAAAACAGGCTGGAATCATTTCAGGGCTGGATAGTTTCCATTCATATATTTATGGTTATATAACGCTGCCATTGCTGCACTAAATGTGCTAAAGGTGCCTTTTAGGAAGGTGGAACATTTCTACATAGCCATAGTTGAGAAAATTGTGCTGGGGAGCAGTCTGGGCTTTGATCAGACGCTTTGTAATGGCTGTGGATGTGCTTGGGCTGTTGCATGGTGAGGGTTTCTTTGCCTTTACACTACGAGGCACCTCATAAATGAAAGGGTTGACGTTGTCAACTGCAGGCCATTAGCACTCTGAGCAGATAATCAGACTCAGCAGAGTCTATCTTAGGGCCCTGTCTCCAGATAACGGCCTGGAAGAACAATGGTACTCTGAGCTCCCAGGGACTTCCACTCTTTGGTTCTGCAGCTTCACAAGAGAAAAATTATCATGATCTGCATGGCTCGAGCTCCCTTTGAAATGCAGTTATTTTTTACTCATACTTTCCAAGTGTTTTTTACATGATATCAGTGAGAAACTCGAAACCCCCTTTGAGAAGAGAGAGATTTCCTGCAGCCCTACTACTGAAGAAAATGGATAGATCAAGTAGTAAAGTTCAATGGCTTTCTTAGCATTAAATAAGAAAGAGAATAATGAATTGGATTTTGTGTGCCTGTTTTTCCTCTGCAGGGAACAGTCAGGCTAATGGATTTTCATTGCCTTCTGCTTCTGTTCATCAGTCTAGGTGAGTTCAAAACACTGCTGCCTTTCTTTGTGCCCTCCTTTCCCCGCTCACTTGTCACAGCTTCAAGTATTTGGAGCTTGGCAAACACATTGGTTTACTGCCACTGACACCATCCTGCTCGGTGAGGAAGGCGCGTTAATCCCTTACGTCCAGCGATGACTCGTGGCCTGCCCTGGGGACAGCTGTGTTTCATGCTAGGTAGCTGCAAGGAGGGAATTCCTTACTTAGGGTGGACACTAGTTTCCTTCTATTATGAGCTCAGGCTTTAACATCCTTCAAGAGAAACATTCTTTCCCCACTGAGTTCACCAAAAACTGGTTGGGTCTCCAAACCCCTCCTTTGTTTACAGGCTCTGCCAAGCTCACCGTAGGGCTTTTTACTGGGGAAGGAAGGGAGGTGGTGTAGGAGGAAACTGTCACAAAGCTCTATGACATAAACAACTTTCTCATGTAAACTCTGAAGGCTGCTTGGCAAGGAAGAGGTTAAAGCTAAGGGGTGGACAGGGAGGGGGGCACTCATCAGGGCAAAGATCTAAATTGCAAGTCAGGAAGCCCAGGGAGGGACAGGGGGAAGGGGAAGCGATGAGTTGACCCTGGATGGGATGAGCTCCCTGGGCTTGCTGCAAGCCCTCAACTGCTCTGCCCTCAGGGCTTGGCCCTCCCTAAGGCAACCCAGAGCAAGGGGATGCTCAGACTGAAACCCTGCTTAACTGATTGGGAGTCCTGTTTGTTCAAAGCTGAACCTGAAAGGTGGTTGTGTCTCCCGAAGACTTTCAGCAGAGCCAGAAGTTGCTGCTGCTCCTGCCTGCCCCTCCCTGCCCTGCGCCTTCATGGGGTCTGCCAGTGCCTGCCCAGCGCCAGGGAGCTGCTTGCTGCCTGCTCCAGTGGTCAGAGCAGGATTTCCTTTTTCCTACCAGCCTTGGTGCCTCAGGCTTTCTGATCTGTTTTGGGTTGGGGTTTTTTTCTTTTTGTCCAAATGGGAAACACATAATGAGAAACTGTTTAAACAACTTCTGGTACAAGGAAACTTGCTGGAGTAAAGTACGACGTTATAATTCATTTCCAAGGAAGTGATGCACTCTCCAAAAGCACTCCACTCAAACACTGCAGTTTAAAGTTGCATAATAATTGCTGCCCATCTTTGGTGCTGCCTGCAGCCCTCCCCTAGGTCTGAGCATTGGAGCACGAGGAGGGCAGGAGTCTGACAAGGTCAGCTGCTCTTGCCACCAGCAACTGTTCAACAACAGGTTACGGCAGGTCTTAGCACGCAATGAGATGCTCAATGTGGATATGTCTGCTGGTGAAGAGGCACCAGGCAATGGCACATCAACTCTGTGCCAACAGATAAGATGCACATAAATGTCAGGGAGGGTGTTTCCTTAAGCCCCCCCATAGCAGCAGTGTGGATGAAGGTGACAAAGTGCAGAGAGTGACCAAGGAAAGGACCATCTGCCCTATCCCCCAGGCTGTGAGTGAGGTTGGTACCTTGGAACAGTTGAATGCCCAAGGCTCAGGGAGGGTCTGTCTGTTTGAGCTGTCCTGACTGTTGGTTTGCTCATACGGGGAGGTCTGGACAGCCTGGTGCTGGTGAAGGAAAGCCCAGAAACTATCAAAGGCCTAGAGGAATTCTATTTCCAGCCCTTCTTTTTAAGCTACAAAGGGCTTCAGATCAGATGCATTTCTCAGGCTTATCTGTGTGAATATTTGACCGCTTATCCAAACAGAACAAAAACCTTCAAACCTTCTGAGGTCCATCCATCAACAGCCTTATCTCCCCATGTCACTGTTTGGCTCCTGGCTGCTGCTGCTTGGAGCCTCCCACCACCCAGGGCTCAACTCTGCCCAGCACCTCCCATCTCCCCTTCCTGGGCATTATGCACCAGATCTCAGAAAAGCACCATGAAAAACCCAAGTGGGCTCTACCCTTTCGGAGCTGAGCACATGAACCACCACAATACAGGAGGGAGGTCGGGGTCAGACACCAGCATCAGCAGCCTCCTGTCTGGGTAACACAGCTGCACAGTTAGTTTATGCCCATTTTATACAATACACTATTCAGCCTTGTCAGAAGAGCCTTTGCAGTGCTTGGTACTGGGGCCACAGGACGTTTCTTGCTTTGAAGCTGAGCTGGCACAAGCAGTCGTCTGCAGTCCTGCCGTCCTGTCAAAGCCATGGCCAAAAACAACAGGGTGCAGACTTTGGAAAGTGCCACCCATCCACAGTGTAAACGAGTTTAAATGGAGACCTGGCTGGCTCAGGGCTTGAGAACAGCTTTTAAGCACATGAGAGGTTGAAATCCTGTGTGCAAGGGTGGGGATCAGAGGTCTCTGCTGCTCAGAACTGCCTAGTCTTGGCTCAGCCTTAGACAAGCTTTGGCATCGGGGTGGCCTTTTCCTATGGGGATCACTTTCCTATGGTCTTTTGCACAGAAGACTCAGGCCCGTGGGCTGTTGTTGCTCTCCTCCCTGTGGTTTTAATTTTTCTCTCTGTTTTGATAGTCAGAAGGGTAAAACTAATTCCCATCTCTCATATAACAATGAATTGGACTCAACAGCAAGAGGATAAATGTCTTTTTTATACTGTGGTGTAAGATAGGCTATTTATAAATACCATATCATTTCTGGGTCATCTTCAGGGTTTAAAATAAACTTTTAATTTAAACATAGTTTCCCAGTGTTGACAGATATGATAAATACATTTTTGTTCCAATAAAACCAGATTTTGACACTGTTTTGCAAAAAATCATTACAAGCAAAGGATTATTGCCCTCATTTTTTTTGCATTGTTTGTCTCCATGTTCCACTGTTTAGCTTAATGCTACATTCCATAATAGAAGAAATATCTGTGGCTGCAGTAATTCGCTCACCAAGGGTTCTACTTAAGGGGTGGGAGGATGCTCTTGAGAAGAATGATGGAGAGAGGCATCAGCTCAAGGCCTTGAGGCAGTAACAGCACCTCTCTACACCATTGAGGGAAGTTGTGCCTTCCTTCCAGCTCTGGGGGAGGGGGGGTGAAAAATTACCACTGCTGGAAGATACCCTGTCTTGAAGGGGCTCAGGACACTTGATCTGATGCTGGTACAATGGGAGCAAAAGTGTTTGGTCACAGCCTGAGCTCCCAGGCCTGTGTGACACCAGTGTGATGACAGCAGTATATCAGCATTGCTTCAGGGAATCATATGTCTGTGCAACTGCCCAGGACCAGAGGGGCCTGTTCCTTGGCTCCAGACTTCCCACATTCCAGCCTCCTCAGCAGAGAGGGACCTGGGAGTCCTGGTGGGCAGCAAACTGAGCTTGAGCCCTCGTGGCCAAGAAGGCCAATGGCACTCTGTGATGCATCAAGAAGAGTGTGGGCAGCAGGTCGAGGGAGGCTCTCTTCCCCTCTACTCTGCCATGGTGAGGCCTCATCTGAAGTCATGTGTCTAGGTCTGGGCTCCCCTGTTCAAGAGGGACAGAGAATGGCTGGAGAGAGTCCAGTGTAGCGCCAAGAATACGATCAGGGGACTGGAGCATCTCTCTGATGAGAAAAGGCTGCAGGACCTGGGGCTGTTTAGCCTGGAGGAGACTGAGGGAGGATCTCATCAATGCTGATGAATACCTAACAGACAGGGGTCAGGAGGATGGGGCCAGTCCTTTTTCTGTAGTGTCCAGTGACAGGACAAGGGGTAACAGACACAATCTGGAACACAGGAAGCTCTGCTTGAACACAAAGAGAAACTTCTTTCTTGTGAGAGTGAGGGAGCCCTGGCACAAGCTGCCCTGGGAAGGTGTGGAGACTCCTTCTCTGGAGGTTTCCAAACCCACTTGGATGGGTTCCTGTTCCTCCTGATGGAGGTGGACCTGCTTTAGCAGGGGGTTGGATTGGATTGGATGGTCTCTAGAAGTCCCTTCCAACCCCCACTATTCTGTGATTCAGTGGCACATGGGACTTCTTTTACAGCAAGACTCAGCTGCTTAATTCATTCTCCCAGGTCCCTTCCAAGCATCCCTTCTTTCTTCCAAAGACTCCTTTTCAGGCTTTCAGACCAGTGGCTGAACCAGCCCTCAAGGCACTGCTGCAATGCCTGGTCTCATTGGCAACTTTACAGCAGCTGAGCTGACCTTGATATTCAAGGTGATCCCAAAAGAGAGCCAAGAGGACACAGTGAGAGTGATTTCACATCTGGAAGGTGAGGTTAAACTGAAGTCCTCTGTCTACAGGAAGGTTGCATTCCTGTTGCCAGAGTTAATCATCCATGGATGAGCTGCATCCCAGAATTTCTCTGGACCTTCTCTGGTTTTCTTTCTATAAATGTCTCTGAGGAAGATCTCTTCTTCTGCAGTCAAACATGTTCATTCTGTAGTAAAACAGCTCCTACTTCAGCTGCCATTGTATAGTGGATGCAAATGCAGCACAACAGAGCCCCTATATGTTGAGAGGTGAGTAGGTCGGATCCTGTGCTTCAACAACAGAAATACAAGGAATGACAAGCAGGAAAACTAACTTGTTTTAAAGTGCTTTAAAGCTGCTGTCTTTCTTCTAATGCCCACAGCTTACAGCACATGCTTCTCACACCACTTCCACGTTCATCTAGCCAGAGATTATGCCATTTGGAGAGCAATTCCATGTGCCGGAGAGATGCAAACTCTGACACTTGGACTGGCCTCTGTCTGCAAGGAGCTTCCAGCTGCTGTGCTGAAAATACCTGGGAAAGGGGCATGCAGAAGGGGAGAGAGGTCTTCTTCTGATGGGTTGCCATGTGGCTCAGGCTGCTTGCGTGGTGATACCTTCAGGATGTCATCTGGTGCAGCCAGCCATGACTTTGGTCCATTCAGTGAGAACAGGTGCTGGGGGATAATCCTGCTGTTTTTCTTGGTTATGGTTCTTTTCCGTCACTAAGACTGAGCAAATAGGATTATCACAGCAGCCATTCAGGAGGTGAGGTTCCTGATGCTGTGTGTGCGTGGGCCATTCCTTGAAAGTTTGTTTGCTGAGCAGCCATACCCAGGGTGAGCAGTAGGCAGGATGGAGACTGCCTGATGTGCAGCATCGCCCCAAAACCTGGGCTGGGACAAGGCACAGGAGCTGGGAGGGGGCAAGGGGCTGGGTTGCCAGATGTGCTCTGCAGAGAAGGCTTGGAGCACAAGGCTTGAGCCCCTTGAGGTTTAGGTGAACCAGTCCCTCCTGACTCTGTGAGACTTCAGAGCCAGTCACTCCATGTATAAGCACCAGCTCATGCCTCCAGCAGACTTGAACATATGGTCAGGTTTTGTTTTAAATCCCCAGAGTGCTGCACTCATCCTTTCCCTCCCAGTCCTCCTCCACCACTCTTGGAGACCAGCCTGCACCCTGGTGACAGGTCTTGCTGTCCAGAGTCAATGCCTCTCTGTTTCTGTGTTACCACCTTTTTTCTTCTGCTGATAACAACCCCTGAACCAACCCCAGCAATTCCCTTCTCCACCAGCAAAGGAGGACACGTAAGATTCAGTGGCACCAGCCTTTACACAGCCTCTATGCACAGCCATCTGCTGCCCTTCACTGGTTTGCTTTGAGACTTAGCTGACATGTACCTTCAGTAACAGCAAAGCAATCTAGCTTGGCTTCATGGTTTTGTGGCAATCTTGGCCCAAAGCTGTTTAAAAAAACAAACTGCAAAGTAATCATATGTGTGCAGAGATGAATACAGGAACGGGACCTAGAGACGTGCAGCTCAGGGAAGGTTGTTAAAGCTCCAGCTTGTAGCCATGCTGATAAGGCAGTTTCCAAGAAGTTGCCCAGCTCTTAAATTCTAGAAACTCTCTCTTCCCAGGTCAATAACCTTTTATGGACTGAATTCTGGTGTTACTCTACGAGCAAACACGGTCTAGGCAGGACCTTCTGCAAGTGATACGGCAGGGAAGAGAACTCACGTGTTGCTAAGAAGGATCCAGAAACTTCCTGGTGTTGAAAATCAAAACAGTGAAAAGCACATTTGGTGATTCTGGTAGTTTAGGAAAGCACAAGGAAATGTGTTTCAACTTCATTCTCCTTTGGCCAAGTCTCCTGCTTGCCTGAGAGGGGATCAGGGCGGCTTTAGCTGAGCTGTTGCTTTCCCCTTCCTGTGCTGCCAGGCTGCAAGGCTTGGACTCCCTCCAGGGTGTCCCTTCTTCTCAGCTGCAAGGCTTGGACTCCCTCCAAGGTGTCCCCTTTTCCTGGGGAGCACTTGATCACCCCTGGAGCAATGCTCTACATGCAGCCTGCCCCAACACCATCTCCCTCACAGCTCCACTCCCTGTTTTTCACCAGCTTTAACTTCAGACACAAGCAGAGACTCTTTGGAAAGGTTTTTTTTTTTCTCCATAGCATCCTACAGCTTCATTAGCAAAACTGTTGCTCTAGTGAAAGCACCAAGACTGGGCTGATTAGTCTCAGTCAGTTATTTGTCTCCTTCGTTTCATAGGGATTAAAAAAAAATCTCTCCTGCAGGTGCATGAGTTGGCACAACAGAGCATGCACTGTGCTAGAGCCCCTCGGGCTTGTGTGTAAACACCAGTAGTCTTTTTAAAACTCTTAGGAGCTGTTTCATAAACAAAATATTTGCTTAACTTCCAAATCATGTGCCATTTCCTTAGCAGGGCCGGTGGTGGAGGAGCCGCCCATGCAGCCCCAAGCTGCAGCCCCACGTCCTGCAGAGCGGCCCTGGGTCCTTGCCAGTGAGGACAGGCAGAGGCTACCACCTCCTGGGCCTGTCCCAGGGACTCCCTGCTCTGACCCTCCGCACAATGCCAGCTCCTGACCGCACCGACGGCTCTCTGAGCAGCTGCAGAAGGGCTGTGTGCTGAGTGGTGTGGCACAAGCCCCTCTTGCTGGCTCTCCATCACTAACACAGCTATTGAGTAGGCCACATCAACAGCGAGGATGCTCAGTGGGTAGCTTTGTGGGCATGAGCTGTTTGTTGGTTGTTTGGAGTCTATGTTTTCCAGCTGGGTGTGCTCTCTTCATCACCAGCCCTGCAGAGCAGAGGCACCTTTCTGAGCTGAGGCAAACTGCCAGAATGCTACTGAATTGGGGAACCTGACATTTCCCCATTGAAACTCGCTCCTACCCAAAAAAAGAAATCACTCTTCCAAAACTCTTTAACAAGGAGGAATAAACTTAATGCATACTGGGTGCGCAGATGCCTGGATTCGTGTGGGATCCCACACTTGCACGGGAGGGTCTGGAGGGTCTTCATGGGAAGCACCTTTGTGTGCTTTGGGGTATTCAAGGGGAGTGGTGCAATGTCCTGATCTAGGCTTCTTTTGATTGACCTGCTCTTTTGAGCTGCCCTGAGCCTTGGCAGGTTGTGCTAGCTCACACCTACAACGCATCAGGCCTCGGCTGCCCAGTTAGCCAGGCTCCAGGAAGGTCACTGGAAGGGCTCCAGTGGCCTCAAATAGGAGTTGACTCATGCCCCATGAGAATAAAACAAAATATCTCTGCATATGAAAAAATATTATGGAAACTGTATCATTCATGCACAAAGGCCACACTTCAAGCTTTATCATATAAAATACATCATATTGAAATGGAAAGGAAACTTGCACGAGGCCTGGTGCGTGTTAAAATTGTTGGCAGGTGAAATTGTCCCTTCCCATAAACACAGCTACTTCCTGAGGTCTGGTACACAAACAGGCATCTGAGGTGCTGGAGCATGTCCAGAGACAGGCAGTGAAGCTGGGGAAGGGTCTGGAGAACAAGTGTAATGAGCAGCAGCTGAAGGAATTGGGGGTGTTTAGTCTGGAGAAGAGGAGGCTGAGGGGAGTACATGATCACTCTCTACAGCTACCTGAAAGGAGGTTGTAGCAAGGTGGGGGTTGGTCTCTTCTCCCAAGTAACAAGTGATAGCACAAGAGGAAACGGCTTCAAGTTGTGCCAGAAGAGGTTTAGATCGAAGATGAGGAAGAACTTTGTCCCCTAGAGGGTTGTCAGCCCCTGTCCCAGGCTGCTCAGGTAGGTGGTGGAGTACTCATCCCTAGAGATATTGCAAAGTCAAGTAGCTGAGGTGCTGAGGGCCATGGGTTAGTGATGGGCTTGTTAATGTGAGGGCAGTGGTTGGACTTGATGATCTTAAAGGTCTTTTCCAACCAAAATGATTCTATGAAAACCTGGACCTTTTCTGCACTCCTTCAAAGCACTCATTTTCTGTAGCAGTAATTCATTCTTAGCCTCCTCCCTTGTCAAGACTGACCCAGAGCAAACACAATGGAGTTACCAATGATAACTCATTCTGAGTTGTTGGGGTGGGTTGTGGGGGGTGACAGGTATGCTTCACGACACCATCAATCTCTTAGAAGCACCAAGGAGGGCTGCCTGGCGTCAGAGATAGCTGCTGAGAGCACCTCACAGGCAGGGGCCCAGAGCTTTGTGGACAGGCTGACTGTGGTCAAATCCTTCCCCATGGATGCAGTGCAGAGCACCTGTGATTCCCACAGCTGCCATCTGTAGCTTGGTCCTGTTCCAGCAATTGCTGCATGCCCTGTCCCAGGGCATGGGATGTAGCATTTCACCTTAAGGAAGCCATGATGAATGCTTCAGCTGCTGACTCCAAGTGTCTCTCCCCTCTGACCATGGGGCCACAGGACAAACCATAGCTGAGCCTTTTCCCCTGTGCCATGCTTCCCTTGCTGGCTGGGAGCATCAGGAGCTGGCTGCAGGCACTGTAGAAGCACCAACAGATTCCTTGTAGCTGTGCCTGGAGCACTATCCATTCATTGCACTGCTGTGCCTCGATGCCACCCCATTGTGACACCTCTGTGGCAGCAGGGTCCCACCTCACACCTTCCAGCAGCTGGGCCTGAATGCAAACACCATCAAGCTTCAAGTGATACAGTCGGCCACATGAAATAACCCCCTTGCACTATTCATCCACTATTGCAATCGAATTACCCTTTTTTCCCCCAAAAAAAACCACATGCAGTTCAGGACAGCCAGTCACAGTGTAGGAACCCATCAGTGATCCCCATGTCTCCAGAGCACAAGAGCTGTGAGATGGGTGGTGGGCTCTGGGGCTGCCCTGCCCCAGCATTAGGGGTTGGCTGTGGAACGTGGCTCAGCCAACTGGGCTGTACTGGCTCCCTGCTGGAGCACGTCCCCTAACCGACAGCAAGAGACATCCAGCTGCAGTGACGAAGCTTTCCTTACATTCCAGCAATCCAACAAACAAATATGTCTTGAAAAACAAGCTAGTGCTTTGTTTTGGGCAATGAGAGAACTGTCAGCCTGGTTGGTTTTGTGTTAGGGGCAAAGCTTCACCAGGACCCACAGGGCCCCAGGCGGGAACGCGAGCGTCTTGCTCGCCCACTGACCCAGCTCACCTCTCCTCTTTTGATGGGTTTGGATCGAGCTCTGGAGGTCTAACTGCAGAGAGTAATGATGTGTGAAAGCTCACTTTCATTTTTCACTCTACTTTTTTGGAAGGTGGAACATTTTACAGTTGACAGGACCATGCTAGAGCCATATGAGGCAGGCAACTATTTTTAGCCAGACGGAGACTATCTGAGAGTCTGCTGCTGAATCATTTTAAACAAGGAAGAAATCATGGGTTGCAAAAGTGGTGCTGTGGGAGATGGGAGTGGAGAAGCTTTTATCGTGCACTTGTTCCAATAACTCTTCAGCTACTTCAAGACTATGATGACAAATATCTGACAGCGCCTGTGGAGCTGCTTCAAGTAGTGGCTGCCTTTTACAAAATGCTCCTGCTTTGAGAGAGAGGTGGGTGCTCAGGTTAGAGCAACTCGAGAGGCTGCCCATGCTCACCAGCCCCCTTTGCACCCTGCGCCGTGCTCTGACCTGTGCCAGACGCCACCAGGCACTCGAGCACCTCGGCACAGCCCAACTCTGAGCCCCCATCACCCATTAGGTGGGTACAATAAGCTTGTGGCACCACAGCCTGGGGTGAAAGGAGAACGGGTGGCCTTAAGCCCTGGTCTGGGTGTCCTTCTACCTGACAGCAAAAGGCACTGCTTGTTCCTCTTCTGCCTGCACCTGTGCAGAGGTGGCACTTCACATGAGTTTGCCAAGCAAACCCAGCCTTGTGGGTAAACTGAGGGATTTTCTGCCTGTTTCCTTTGTCTGACAGCTCAGACTCACAGCAACACCCCTTCTGGCTGGAGGGCTGGCAGCTACGAACTAAGGCAGCTTAGGAACAGGGAGAGCTAGAAAGTGCAGCTGGTTAGAACTCCCTGACCGGCTATGACCCAAACCACATTACAAGCCTGTCAGCACATTGGTGGGAACTAATGCATAGCCTAGTTCTCCTTGCTAAGTGTACAAGGCTGGTAAATACACGCCCGGTGTTGCACTTTGAAGTCTGTGGCTCCACTGCATGTGCAGCTCGGCCTCAGAGCAGAGCTGAGTCCATGTGGAAACACGGCACTGCTCGGGCACACTGTGGTGCCAGCCAAGGGAGGAATACTTCTGCATTTGACCCTGCTGTGGCCTGTGAGGCATTGGTCTGCAATGTTTCCCCATTTTGCAATGAGAAATCAAATCCCTTTGCCTGACCTAGTTTGGTACTTGCTCACTGGCCTGTCTTCTTGTAACCATGATGAGACACGTGTCCTCAGCCTCCTTTAGACCCGTCCCTTGGCTCTGATTTCCCAAAATCTGTTGTTCCTGGGTTCCTCTGCACTGAGAACAAAAGTCAAACCCTGTTGTGCGTTTGCACTGCAGCATGGCTGGGGCACAGTGTGTGGCAATGACGCCAAGGCATCATGGAAAGGGCCTGTCTCAGCCACACACCAAACAGTGTCTGGATTTTGGGGAGATGCAAAAGTTTTAATGAATTATTTCTCTACCAGGCCATCAGTATCATCTACAGGAGGAGTAAGTTCCTATCAAGAGTAGTTTTAGCTGTCAACTTGGTGTCAGGAGTCCACTGGCCATGGGAGGTAGGTTGCAACTTTCTGCACTGTGTTTGCTTTTGCAAACATCCTAAATGTGGGCTACGAGACTAGATGGTGTCTCTGGCTGCAAGGCTGCACAAGAAAATTTAGGCAAAGGACTTGATACATTCCCTTTAAAATGTTGTCATGGTCAGTGTCCACAGCATGGGCAACAGCTCAGAAGAAATGATCCTTCAACTCCAGGTTTTGAGGAGCAATCACAGAGTGAGAGGAATGCAGCACGGCCTCCTGTGACCTCTGCCAGCCTCTGCACAGAACCCAGCATGCTGCAAAGCCCCAGCTCCATCTCGGGCACTCACAGCTGTCACCGGAGCTGTCACCTCATGGTATGGCTCTTATTGTGCGCTGGAAAGAAGTGACAAGTGCCTCTGATGTTAAACGTGGCGCAAACTGCTGAGCTCACATGTGTGAGCGCAGCCTTGGAAAGAGGAGGCTGGTGTCTCCCCTGGGATCTCCTTCCCAGAGCTGCCTTTCCAAACTGTCCTCTCTTCCCTTCCTCCCCAGGTTAATTCTGCTCTCACGCACCCTCTCTGGGTCCAGCCTTGCGCGTGAGGAAGCTGGTTCGTGCGGCCATGGCAGCCAGCACGCTCACACCCGCGTGCCACGCCGGGCCCAGCCTGCCCCTGTGCCCGAAGTAATGGAGCCTGACACATCATCATTCCAGAACACAGCCTCTTCAGATCAAATTCACTCTGCCGTTTCCATCTGCTTCCACCTCTGCGTGACCGCTGAAGACTTCCTGAAGCTGACGGCCAAGCTTGCTTTGAAATTAGTCTTTTGTTCTTGAGTACTTTCTGTAGCCTGATGGCTCTGGGCTCTCCTCCTCCCTTCTCGCCCATAGATGGGGTAGGGGGGACAAGAGGGCAGGGCAAGGTGTGAAGTGACTCAGCTGCGGGATTGAGCCCTCCTGGAGGCTCACACTGAAGGGGCTTTGCTGAGAGCCTCCCCATTGAGCTGCTGCCTGCACATGAGGTGAGGGCAGCACCGTTAGGTCCAGCCTGGAGGCTCCACAAATGGCCTGGAGTGAGCCCATATCAGCACTTCACTTCCCCAGCACAGCAGTGAGGCTGGTGGTCTCCCAGGTGTTTCTGAGGGCTGTGTTTAAAAACACCAGATGAACTCTCCTTCCCAGTTTGAGGAGGTGCTCACCGAATACGATGTTTGTATTCGAGCCCTAGCAACAGTGTGTCCTGTAGGTCTTCATTGCATTAAGAGGAACTGAGATTTCGATGGGAACATCATGTATTGCTCATGCATTTCCCTCTCCTGCTTATCAGGAGTTGCATCGTGTTGCTTATATTAAAGTCCAAAGTGCAGCTGAAGCTGGGAAACGTGAATAGTAAATGCTGCTCATCAGTAGGTATCCCATAAGCAAGGGGTTACAAAGGGTTGGCTGAATAAGATCCTTTTAACTCTCTGATCAGGACATTTCTGTTCACTGCTTTTTAGCAAAACAGAGAGTTCAGTCTGAGCCAGGCTGTTTATGTGGATCGGCACTTGTATTTTCCCGTGTCTGGTTCTGTAACCACACTGCATTGCTAGTGTAAGTAGTGCTGGCACCAGGAAATTTTCACAGCTTATAAAGTGCATGGATCAGAAGTCTAGAGAACATACCCTGCATCTGCCTCCCACCTGCAGGGCAACCACCAGTACTTACCTTACAGGTAGGATGGCTCTGGATCAGAGATCTCAAAACCTTTGCTGGAGCATATTCCATCTGTTCTTAAAAAGGCTACTCACATCCATTACTCAGCTTTTTCTTTGAGGAACACATAGTATCCTGGTGCTGAGCTGCAGCTTTCTTGGCTTGCTCTGCTCACAGGGTGGGTCTGTTCTACTGGGATTCTTAAGTGTGGTGAATTTTAAACTACTTAGTTAAACATTTCAACACCTGAGCATGGTCTGTATGCCTACTTCAGCATCACCCCTCAGGGTCAGGCATGGCTGATGCTCTCAGTAAGGCCAAGTCCCTCTTTCTAGCCTTGGTTTTCCTTGTGACTGTTTGTGTCCTTCTCTTGCCAGCCTGTTGTGAGGTCCACATCTCTGTTACACAAGCCAGTGTTGTCAGTGTTTTCCTCCTTGATTGTTCTGTGTGTAGTTTAGATTCCACTAGAAGCACCGAGATTATGTCATTGCATCATATTAATGGTGTTTTTCTTGGCTGCAGGTTTGCTTTTCTTGGCACTGGAGTCGGGGCATCTTTGCAGACATGTACACTGGCTAGCTGCACACTTGGGTTCCCCTTTCGTGCACCTTGTGCTTCCCTCTGCAAATCCAAACTGCAAAGGAACTTGTTTTGCAATCCTTCCCCAACTCGCTCACAGCAGCTAACGCAATTTCTCTTCCCCTTTAATTCTCAGACGTCAGTACTTATCTTGGATTAAAGTTGTCCTTAACGCCACACAAAAACGTTTTCTCTTTGATAGCAGTGCCTAAAAGATCCAAGCAAGCATCAGGATTTGTGCTGGTTCTGCAAAGGCAATGCTCCTCATCCCCAAGTGCTTCTGCTCCAGCCTTCACACGGGACAACAGAGGGGTACGGACAGGGAAAGGGGAGCATCAGGAAGCAGGGATGCAGCATTACCCAGCGGCACAAACATACCTGCTCCGCACTGACAGCGTTCAGACATTTCTCAGCAGCATGCAAAGGCATTTCAAAGGAACTGTGAAGGGTAACTAGGTGCTTTGGGTTCTCATCACTGCATCCACAGCTCTGCTGCAACATTTGGCTTATCCTTCTCTGGATGCACATCTTCCCAACAGAACAGATTTAGGACTGTGTTTCTCCCTGGGAAGTTTGATTTCCACAACAGTAGTGTAAGAGCTGACAGTGAAATCAGACCTGTATAGCTCGTCAGCACAGAGTTGGGTTTTCTTATGTTACCCAACAAATCTCTTGATCATGCTTTTTGCAAAATAAAACCAAAGCAACTGCTCAATAACAACATCTTTCTCTTCTAAGCCCATCAGAAATTCTCTAAAAGCCTTAAGAGTTAGGATCTGCATCTGCTTTTTCTCTCCCCTGCCCATAGGTTGCTATTTCAGTGCTCCGGGGGCAAACATGGTACGTGCTGTGCTTGCCACCACACAGCAAATTCTTGGCCTCCAGGAGCCTAGCAGCAACCTAGAAATGCAAGCAGTGTGTGGCTCCCATGACTTCCCATCGAAAGGTGTAGGAATAAACAGGAAAAAAAAATGTCCCAGTGACTAATCTGCAAGAAAGGAGCACTGGAGGTGCAAGGTTTAACTCGGGGGATGGTCCCTGCGCTGCTGTCCTGGCCTACTCCTTGGTGGAAACACCATGTGAGTGATTACAAAGCTGAGTGAGGTCTGGCAGGGGCTGGGGACCCTGGCTCCTGTACAGGCAGCAAACTCCCAGAAGCGCAGAGAAGAAAGAGGGGAAGGGAAAATGATGGAGTTGGGAGCCGACACACAGCCCAACACAGACAAATGCTGCCTAAAAGGAATCTCCAAAGTAAATACGGCTGTGCAAGCCATTTTTGTGCCATATTTACAAAGAGAGGCAGATTTCTCTGTTTCTTTTTCATATGTATCTGCTCAAAAGCGCATGTTTTGGATGCCCTGGGGGAGAAGTTATGATCATGCTGTCAGCTGTGCTCCAGATCTGGGCTTGCAGCACCCTGAGTTCATTTTCCAGAGGACAGGAAAGGCTGTGACACTCTAAAAGCAAGTGAGGTTTGCTCTTGTGCCAGGATGGCCTTTCAAATATATATATTTTTTTTTTCCTTTTTTTCCCCCTCATCCCTTAGCCTTTCACCAGTTAACCAGCTCCCAGCCCCTTCCTCTGCCCTGTACATTAATTTTAAGACTTTTCTGCATGCTTCTAAGCCTTTTTGTCCCCAGGTGCCCAGAGGAGCAGGGTGCAGCGGCACTGGGCAGGGGGAAGCACATGCTGGGCTGCTCACACCATTTCTTGGGGATTTTGCCCACCTAGCTGACGCATTTTCCTGAAACCAGCGGGGCCCAGCCCAAGGTTGCCCTCTTCTAAAACCCACCAAGGGAAGAAAAACAATCTGAACTTGGGATTTCTTCTCTTTTTTTAATCATGATGTTTTCATGGGATAAAGCTTTTGTTCAGGCCCAGCCTCCATGTGTCAGGGACCAGCCCCATTCCTGAACTCATGGGCAAACTGCAGGTAGGAAAATCCCATGAGTGGAAAAACTCATTTAAGGGTCAACTCCACCTTCCTGACAGCTCAAGCTGGGTTTTCTGGTTCTCTTCACAGCCTCAGCTAACAAAACCAGGTCTGGTCTCTCTCCAGGGAAGACTGGCTCCTGTTCCAGTCCTGCCTTGACTGCTCTAGATGACTTTGTCCCCAGTCAAGTGTTTGCACAAGCTGATGAGCCGGCAAGTGGTAAAGGAACAGGAGGACCTTCAACCTCCTTGTGCTGTCGCATATATTAAGTTCTTGGTGGCCAGAGGACTGAAAAATCAAAGAAACCATCTCATGTTGGAAAATGTATGAATTTTCCATCTTTGTGTGGTTGGAAAAGACCTTTCAGGTCATCGAGTCCAACTACTGCCCTCACCCTGCCAAGCCCAACACTAACCCATGGCCCTCAGCACCTCAGCTACATGGCTTCGCAATATCTCCATGGATGGACTCCCTCACCTCCCTTGGGCAGCCTGGGACAGGGGTTGACAACTCTCTCAGGGAAAAAATTCTTCCTAATATGCAATGTAAACCTCGCTTGCCACAACTTGAGGCCTCTTGTCCTATCACTCATTACTTTGGAGAAGAGGCCAACCCCTACTTCACTACAACCTCCTTTCAGGTAGCTGTAGAGAGTGATCATGTCTCCCCTCAGCCTCCCATTCTTCAGACTGAACACCCTCAGCTCCCTCAGCCATTCCTCATCAGACTTGTGCTCCAGACCCTTCCCCAGCTCCATTGTCCTTCTTTGGACATGCTCATATACACGAAGATCAGCTGATCAGCTGATGCCCCTGGCAGCCATGCCCAGGACAGGCTCCTGCCCGCACAGAGGCGATTCCCCAGCCTTCAGCTGCTCCTTGTGCCCCGCTCCAGCACGGCCCCAGCGCAGGGGCCTGCAGGGCTGCTCTGAGTCACCCTTTGGAAGGGCCCTGCTTCCTTGCTCTCCGATCCAAGGCTCCTTTCTTGGCAGAAGCCTCTCCCAGCAGTTGGTGGTAAACTGACTGCTTTGGGCTGGGAGGGCTGGTTCGTTTGGGTTTTTTCCGGTGTTTTCTCTGATACACAATTAATTAAACGTAAGTGCCTCAATTTATTGCTTTCTAGAGAAACACTGCTGGCTTGCGTGCCCTGGCCTTTGGGGACATTCCTATTGTTTTAGCTACTGCCAAAGCCAAGGCGAGTTAAATCACACTCTCCTTCAGCAAGATGGGAGGGAGCTCACCCACTGCCATGCCCCAGCATTGTCTTTTATGAGGGACACTCTGTAGTGGATTTGGCATTACAAGGTGACCACTACCAACAAGGTCTGGGCTCTGTGGCCAACCCAAGCAAGACCGAATCAGTTGGAAGTAGTTGTCTGGTCTTTCACCGTCAACAAGCAGCCTTGGAAGATTGCAGGGGAAGTCTGAGAGAGGGAAATGGTTTGACGCAATTCAGGTAACAAAAAAAGGTCATCTGCAAATCTCGTGCTACAGGCTTCCTGCCAAATATGTCATGTCTCCTTCCCAAGGGCTTCACCTGCCTGAAAAGCAAAGGTAACTCGATTCAAGCCACGTTCTGTCAGGTCCTGGTTGAGAGGTACGCCTACATTTTTGAAATGGCAGTGTGGCATAACCATTCCATGCCAAGAGCCTGTCTCAAGGCATTTGGTATTGGAGTTGCATGGCCCAAGTAAAACCAGAGGGGCTTCAAAGGGGCCTCTGGGGCTACACGCACTCAGATCAATGGCTGCTTGCTTCACCAGACTGTCACAAAGCACAGGCTTTCCACTGCCAGCCCTTGCTGATGGAAAATGCCTGCTTGGCTTCTGAGAGTCATGCAGGAGTTTCTCTGCCAGTCATCCTACCTTACCCAAGGAACTCTTGCAGCATGGTGGGTGTGGGAGCTGTGCAGCCACCACTGACACGGTGCAGATGCCAGCATGGTATTGCCAAGGAAAACTCCTTGCTCTGCCTGGAAAGGCCAAGTAGTGACCTGAAGCACATCAGGAGCTGCTTGAACAGTTGAAAAACTCTGCAGCTTAGGAGCTGGTGGATTGCTGTGGGCAACAGCTTCATTCCAGGGACAGTCCTGAACCTATGGCTGACAGCATCTCATCCTGACTTCTCACCTCATTTCATGGCTGAAATTCCGTTCTCCAGAAGGATGAAACTTTTCCCAGAGTCCATCTAATCAATATTACTCTAACTACTAAGGTGAAGCCAGACCAGCTAATTAGTACAAGACAGGTCCCAGTTCTGAGTTGAAGTTTAGTGATTTTCAACCTCTATGACTTGCCAAGGTTTCCAGGGAATCTGCAGATCCACAAAACAGGTTTTGTCTGACCAGCACTAGGCTTGTTTCTTCAGCCAACAACTTGGCTATTTGCTGCTTTTACCCACAGTGCAGATACAAGGGATTCTCAACTTCTCCCTCTCCCCTGTGCTAGACACTGACTGGTTAAAATAATTTCAGATCTCATTATTTCCAGAGTATTTTTAACCAGCTGCTTTCACAGCACAGCTTCACAAACACTTCAGTCAGGCTGCAGACCACAGATTGAAAAACACTGCCAAGCATTCACACTTTGCTTCAAACCACCTCCATCTCCCAAGGGAGTATCAGTTCCTTAACAACCATGGGCTGGAAGGCCCAGGGCAGTGGGTAAGGACTCATCAGCCACAGGGAAGGGAATGGCTGTAGGCCCACTTCCCTGTGCCCAACACCAGCATTTCAATTAGGGCTCACAGACTTGTCCCTGCTCTCCTCTGCTGCTTCTCCTTATTCCACGTGCATGGGATTATTTTTAAATAGAGAGTTCTTAAGAAGCTCACAGGCACTGGGACCAGAATGGATCCAGCCTTTTAGTCAGCAAGGTGCTTCACTTGGGAGGTGTTTGAGTGGCCCAGTTGAGATCAGCAGGCAGCTGCATGTGGCAATAGCCCTGTGAAAGCCAAAGGCCAGAGCTTTCCTGACTATAAGCATCCACCAGAGCAGAACACCAACAAACACCTCTAACAGCATATTTATACACGTTGGATAAGAACAACTTGTTCAGCAGCACTATTCTACTGCAACAGTTACACTTATACATGTGAAAATCTTGCGAAATCTGGCACAGACCCACTGTGGTTTAATGCAAAATAGCCTAAAACCAACCACAACAGCAAAAACCCAACTATACCTATTAAAAACCTCCCCAAAATAGAGCAGGAAAGGAGAGAAAGAGCAGTGCTGATTTCCTCTTTTGTAGTCAGTCAGACAAGTGAACTGCTGTAGGCTGTGTATTTATGACCCAACAGCTCCAGTATCAGACCAGTTTGCTTCTGGATTGAGTACTTTAACATTCCGTAAGAACGCTTCCTCTGCACCAACAGTTGGGCTGTCTCAGTCCAACACTCTGTAAATGGCTACTTGAAAATACCACTTTTGCACGTGAGGAAGCTTACCTTCAGGCTGTCATTTCCAAACAGCACTAAATACTCCCCCTAAGTACTCGGGGAGCACAAATAAATCTTGATTTTTGGACACACGCGTCAGCAAGAGCTGTATCTGCCATCAGGGAAAAAGGCTGGAGGAAAAATGGTGAACTGCAAAACAATTCCAGCCAAGGGCCATACAGGCAACAGCAACCAGAAAACTTACTGGGAGCCCTCACCCTGATCCTGGGAAGCTAGTGGTTTGCCACTAAATGTCAGCAAAATAGGGTACCCACTTCCCCTACCTAAGGTACCCTAGGGGATTCTAGAAATACTCCTTTCATGGTATTCCTTTTTGCTCTGTCTCCCTACAATCAGCTGGCAAGGGCAGGGCAACTCACACAAATGTGATTCCCAGACTGTTCACAGAAGCACAGGCACAGTGAACATCCAGAAACCAGGCAGCACTGCTTTTTAGTATATTTTTACAATATAACAACATCATGGTTAAAAACACAAACTACATCAGATGTCTGTGAGGGAATAAACAAACAGATAGCATCCCAAATGTGGAGCTGTGCCCAAAGAGAACAAACCCTAGCTACTAAAGACTGTGGGATTGCCAATTCCCTTTACAGAAGGATAGAAAACAGGACTCCAGCATGGAGGGTGCCTGCCGTGGTTGGCAGCAGCTCCCAGCAGCACAGCCATCGCCTGTCCTGCGGGGGGAGGAAAGTCTCAGCCCCGTTGTGAGGGAAGGTGCACAGCCACGATGTCCCTGCCTCTGCTGGGAGAGAAGGCCGTGCAGCATAGAGGCACTGCCACCTCTTGTCCAGGCCGTGCAACAGGAACAAACAGCAGCTTGCTGCCAAGGAGGCAGCTTAGCCCAGAGCACTTGCTCGCGAGCATCAGGAGGAGAGATTCCCACTCAGGGCAGGTGACTCCTCCGTAGCCAGCACCACAGGTCTCCATCGAGAGCTGCCAGCACAACCCCGAGTGAGGCAGCAGTGAATAAGGCACGGTACAAACCACGGCCCCAAACAAGACTTTCATACCTTTGTGTGTTTATTATTTCAAAGTACAATATATACAGAAGGGTAAGAGCAGTATCTTCAAAAAAACTTTATACAGAAACAGGTATCTACAAAATTAAATCAACAGACATTCTGTGGATACTCAGAGGACACACGTACACATATCGGAAGATACAACATAACCTCAGTTAGAGCACGAAAGTGGGAAGGAAGCCGCCATGCTCCTCGGGAAAGCTCCGAGTACCACCCTGCTCCCTGTGACACGCAGCCACCATGGGGACAGCCCAGGGCCCACCGCAGGGACAGCCCAGCTCTGCCAGCGGGGAGGCTGAGGGCCTGGCCCACAGGGCCTTCTCCTCTTGAACCCCTTCCCAGATTCGGGTCTCTGCAGCACGCGGGCACTCGGCTGTACACTGGGGTCAGTGGAAGCCAGAGATCTGGATTTCTTTTTTAGTTACTAACAAGAATATTGTATGAAAAAATATTTTTGAGGGAGTAACTTTCAGTTTTCTGAGCTGGAGACACCACAGGTATTGCCAGCAGCAAGTGCAGACGGTGAGAATGTATCTGAGGAACAAATCAACCTCCACTGTCTTCTGGAGACTAACATCAAAAATATTGCACATGCCTATGTGCCAGAAAGCCAGTGGTTTCTACAGCATAACATGGTACTCTTCACTCCAGAGGGTCTGGCTTACCCAGTGACAGTACTGGATTTTACAGAGGGTGGCAAAGCCTAGGCAGCCTTCTTGTAGGGCCTTGAACAACATCTGGATGTGCAATGTTTGAATTAAGAGCACCCCGGGTATTTAAGAAACAGATGTTTAAGCCTGTAGGACACAGCTAACTACAAGCTCGGAATTTTCCAAAGCAGCCCATGGCAATTACATGTCTAACGGACACTGAATTTCAATGACACCTGTCACTAACTGCTCCAGGCTGCCTTCAAAATGAGTTTCTCTCCAAAAAGGAGCTTATTTGAAGACAGTTTTCAGTCTCAGGTTTGTAATACAAAGTTTCCAAACCCAGGATAAGTGAAATGTGATGACAACAGGAGGCTTGCAGGCCCCCTGCAACTACCGGCATGCTCCCCATGGAGCCATGCACCTCTCACACCAAGTGTTCCTGCTACCTTCACCCACTGTCCCGCTGCCTCCTCAGGGAAGCAGAGGGCAGGAGGCTCGGAAATGAGCAACACTTGCTAAGCACAGTTGCTGGCTGACCCCCATCACGTGTTCATCACATTCCAGGCTTATAGACAGAGAACCATTTGCCAATGTGTGAGCTGGGAAGAAATTTCCATCTCTAACAGGTATGTTTAAAATAGACTTTGGGCCATGAGGATACTGTGCACAATAAACAATGCCATGTTTTGGCTGTTTTATGTGTGTCTCTATAACCAAGAAAAAACAACCCAAAAGCCTGAGAAGTTACTCGTGCTACAGAGAGGAAGCAGCATTTCCAGCAGGGCAGGAGGACAGGCAGCTAACTAAGTTTCTCAAATAACTTAAAAGGAGAGAAATAACCATGCCAAAAAGAAACAAGAATTTCCACAATGTCATTGCACTTATTCCATCTGCACCATGCCTCTCCTTCATTCACATTGTACACCTGGAGAACATACATTAAATGATTACAGTATTAACATGGGATCTAAAATACTGGAGTCATTCAGCTGAAGGCTTGAAAATATCCAGAGATCTGGTACATTAAAACATGAGAACACAAATACACAAGAGCTAAGCTATGTTTTGACATGCAAATTGTTCTAAATACTTTCTTTCAGTCAGGAACAACTGCCTGTCACTTCCTGGAAGTTGGAAACTGGCCTGTTTCAGCAGAGCCAGGTATTTTCCTCTTCACATCAACTACAGTGAAGCAGAGGTAGTTCCATGACTGGTCCAAATTACCTAATACTTCAGATAACCATTGCTCTCAGGATTTAGAAAAATAATACGTATAAAACCCACCCAGATTAAAGGCTCACAGTTTCTACAATGCTTGGTCAGGTTTTAGATTGTTTCTACTTCTTCTTTCTAAAGAAATACTCAATCCTTTCACACCCAAGGCACCTGCCACACAAGACTCTCAGAGCTCTCTGGACCACAAACCAGGTCTTGATCCCACAGGACTTTCAGAGATGCCCATCTTGAAAGTACAGAAGGAGTCTCACTGTCTCGAATCAAACTACTCGACTCAAATGAGGCCCTTCTGCTCACTTCAGTTCATTGCAAAGCTCAAGTGACCTGAGAATGAAGGACACACCCCTAAGTCACCTGGATGTTTTGATAAATTAACCTCCTGTGTGCTGCCTGATTCAGGCCCCTTGGTTTGTGTGTGATGTCAATGTTGCCTGCACTAAGACAGAAAGGATATGTAAGGGTGGGAGAAATCTAATTAAAATAGCTAAAGCAGTGCTATTGTAGAAGGACATTAAGTCTTTTTTCATGATCACAGGAAGTTCAAATATTTAATAAAAACCCAAAGTATGTATTTACACTGTCATCTGGTCAATTAATTTTAGTCAAAAGGCAATAAATACAGAAATATATGCATTTACTGCTGGAATAGAGCTATTTCAGATCCTGCTAATTACTTGTCCTGGAATGAAAATGTGAATGTGGTGAAGTGACTAACCAGAATCTTGTCCCTTGATATTCCCTCTCCATTACTCTCTCAGCCCCTGAAGGACTAACAGTTGTCAGTTCATGTCATTTTGACCAACTAATTCTTTACTACAGTAAAATTGAGGAGTTGCACAGATATCTCTGTGCCACTTTCACAGTCCAACCAATAGATTAAAATCTCCTTTAGATGTATTTGCCCTTTCTTATCATTACTGTCACTGGTATAGCTAAAGTTAATGAGAAAATTTACTTAGCTTCCATTTGTCTTTGAAAACAGATGCAATCATGATGATTACCTGTATATACTTAACAACAAGCAATGAAAACTCCTCTTTAAATGCTGTTAGCTATGCAGAAGGCTAGAAAACTTCACTAGCCAATTAACTGCTATCAGACTTCTTTAGATCCGTAAAGATCAAGGGTTTACAGGCATTGCTGAGTTGACATTTGTTGCAATTACACATACTCAACAACCAAATCAGAGAGCTTCTTAATTCCTTACTTATCCTGCTGTTTCACTTTTGAATAAAGAAACTGACCAGTTGAGTGTTAATCTAAAGCAGAAAATACACAACATCATGGCTACTGCTTTAAAACCAAAATCTTGTGACAAAGCATTTTTCCATGCTTATGTCAAAAATGCTTAATCAATCTATATGTCAGAAATAATACGCATGAAAGGAAACAATGTCTGAAAGCCCTTAAAGCTCAGTAACACTGGATATGTTCAACAGCAACTAAGACAGAATCGGTTTTATTTTTTCAAGCTCCACCATTAATTGTGCAGTGCAGAAATCAAAATCTCACCGCAACTCACTCAAAAGACAGGGTGTGCTGCAAAGCATCTGCATATCCTCTCAAATACAAGTTTTAGATAAATGTAGTGTGCAGTAAACTTCAGCAATACCTCAGGCTGGTATTGAGTAGACAGGACCACGCTGATGCCAAACCCTGTAAGATCTCTCCCACGTGTAAGCCTGTATGGTTAAAGACTGTAGATGCAAAATACCAGATGCTCGTGCTGGCAGACAATCAAGTTTCAGGAAAAATGTAAAAGCCTGCAGCACCTGCCTTTTCTGCATCTTCACGTTGGTTATTCCAAAAAAGTTTTAGTTATGTCTGCTTTATTCTCTGTTCCAGTTCATGCTTGTGTTTAATAAGCCGTTCTATTTCTGTTCCTAGAGTTTGAAGGTTTTCCTTTGGGGGGAAAAAAAAAAAAAAGGATAGGGTAAGTTATACAAGGAAAATGAGTCAATCAGCACAAAATGAACTAATAAGTCAAAATTACTGTTGATGTCAGCACGTTGATACTTTCAAGTATCCAGAACAAGCGCAAATGATTACACAGAGTTGGAAAAAAACAAGCTCATTTCAATCAAGGATGCAAAGCTCTCAGTAAGTCTTTTTTTCTGCAGTTACTAATATTCTACAGGCTGTCTAGAAAGTACAACATTCAAGGGGAATGATAATTACAGGGAGAGATCTCCAACTTTTGCAGAAGCCTGCAGCCCGGCTGGCAGCCTGCAGGACATTTTGCAGCCTGCCCTCTTTCCTGTGCAGCAGACGTGCATACACGATATGCTGCCCCAGAAGCTTAACTGGCTACCCAGATGGCCCTGGCTCCACGTGATTGGGGAAAGCATGGAGAGGCCTTTCACCACCGAACACACAGGCAGCCCAGAGTTTATTTCCAGCAGCAACCCATTAGTTCAGCAAGGGTCTCAAAAGGGAGACTCAGTGTAGATCCTATTGGGTAACTCTTGGGTTAACCCAGTGTCCCCAGTTCACAATGAGCTGACTTCTGAAACCCCCTCTTTTAACAGCATGCATCTCTTTGCAAGCAGTATCTCAGAACCTCAGGAATGTGTAGCGACTCACTTTCAATGTAATATTTTTCAGTAATGTATCTTCTAAGACAGCCTGCAGCTTCCTATTTATCTCCAAGGAGAGGTCCAAGGTGAGACCACTATCTGCAGGATGGGACGTGTACAGAGATGCCATAATCCCTCCCCGTCTACTCAAGTGTACTTTGTTGAAGTCAGAGGCTTCTGATGACAGCGTTCCAGCTTCTTCCCGCAAAATGTAGCTCTGAATAATTCTGAGGGGAGAAGAATTTTAAAAACATCATAGCATTACAAGGCAGTGAAAACTCAGACACTGAAGTAACTTCAGATTCCAGACATAAAGAGTTATTTTCAAGCAGTACTGAACTACAGAAAAGGCAGTAAAAAAGATCAGCTTCTGCAATTTCTAGGTCAGAGCAAAACCTAAGATATCACAAGTGCTATAGGAGATGCTGGTAAACTGAGTCACTATGATGCACAAGGCTTACATGTTTACAAGTATTCAGATAAAGTAGTACAGCTACTGGAGCAAAAATTTACTTAAATGCCTCTCTCTACACTTCTTTTCTGAAAACTCCAGACAGGGAATCTTTAAGTTTTCTACAGATGAGAGTAAAAGTTACAAAGCCTCTGCTCAAGAGTCTTCACAAGCTGTGATCATGTTCTATGAAATGGTACCAGATGGACATAAATGTATAGGCTTGTTAAGTAAGGGCTGTTCTTAATAGGCAACTGTACTTTCCAGAGGAAGGCACATGTCACCATTTTCCCCCTTCTAAATGAAGTTCCAGACATCACTCTGTAAGATGAGATTTCCATGTCAGTGGAATCTTGTCTCACACGTTAAATACCCACCACCTTTGGCTCCAATACCTTGTTTGTTTGATATGCAAGCCAGACTACCATCTGGAATTATGCAGATTCTCCTTCCAAAGCAAACACAATCAGCACCCTTTTAAGCACCTGTGGCAGCAGTCCACCTCAAGTCAGCCACCTGGTGATTGCTTTGCTACCAAAACACACTTACACCCTCTACTCCTCTTGAAAAATTTGAGTAGTAAACAGCTCAGCAATTACTGTAGCTGCTGGGGGAAGATAAGGAGAAAAAACACCTCAAGACTAATCCTACCTTTGAGATGCACTGTCACTGCAATATTTTTATTGTTTTAAATATTTGCATGACATAACACCCAGAGTGCCTGTCTAGTGCACCAGCTCAACACAGAAAAGCCATATAAACAGGACTCAAAACATACTTTGTCTTTTTCCTGATTTCCTCCACCAGTTGTTTAATGTGATCTTCCATAAACTCCATTTTCTCATTTTTTCGAGCGTGTGCCTTCTGTAGCCTCAGTATTCTTTCAACCAAGACAGCCTTGTCCACCTCTGGGAAGCTGTCCACTGCTGCTGAGCCAGTGTTCTCAGGTGACCGATCCTCATTGCTGCTGCGTGCATTAAGGGACCCTGCCAATACAACCACATTTGTAAAAGCTCTGCTTGCTTTTATAACAGGTAGCAAGTCTCCACTAGTGCAGTGCATGTTCAATAGCTTAGGGTATTTTCTTCATAATACAAGTTTCACATATCTTAGTGGGGTTTATACAAGCAATCCTTGTATCATTTAAAGGACACATGCTGAAAACAGCAGTGTAGTCCCTTAGCATGGGCATAATTCCTTTAGCATAAACATGCTTGCTTCAGCAATGCTTATTCCTGCATAGGTACCTTCATATCCATTAATAGCACTTTGTACAACATGTATTTTTAAAACACCTCATTTGGAGTCCACTGAAACTGCAACACTATGAACAGCGTGTACAGACTGACAAAAGCCCTGTGTATAAACACTCTGCAGCACTGATCACTCCAGAGCTTTAAATATTTTCTCTGCATTCTATTCTTCTCTCAAAGTATCTGTTTCTCTTATACAGGGACATTGTAGGATACTGACAGAATTAGCCTAACTTAAACCCAAAAGATATAGAGGAGGAAAACTGATGTTGTTTTCAGTGTTAAAGGTAACCACTTTTAACTGGATAGAAGGTAATGAATTTTACACAAATACACTCATGCCTCTAACGATGCTAATTGATTTATCACTTATACAGTTGTAACTGTCAATAGTGCAATTAAACAATGTTGGAAGCCACTGCTCAGTTTTGTTTTGCCTCTGGCAGCATTTAAGAGAGTCTTCTATAATCTGGAGTCCTCTGAGCTGCTTCTAAACATAAAAGCCACAAAATAATAGAGGTAGGCATTTAAAAGGACCAAAACATATAAACATTTATAAGAGATTAAAGTTTAATATTTCTAAGTACCTACAAGTGCATTCAGCCAAGTGAGTCTGGATGTTTAAAGGCTATTTTGTCAGCTTGAATGGGAGGCTGCCCACACAGAAAGAGCAAGGCACACCACATCAGCCTTACAGAGATGGAGGGGTTGTTTTGGCAGCCCTGCTATGTGCTATGTTACCTGATGAGCTGGAACGGCTCCCCATGCTGCTGACTTCTTTGTCACAATTACCATTTTCCATCTGATCCAATTTCCTTCGTGCTAAAAGTATAATAAAATGACTGTTACCAACAGGAGATTAAAACCCCAAAATCAGTGTTATACAATATACAAAAACTCTAGTCCTCTCCAATCTGTGCTAATTTAGCAGGGCTTGACAACTGAAAGATAATGGTAGTATCTAAAAATCTTAGTCACAAAAAAAGCCCCAAACAGTCCCCCTTCTCTCCCTGCCCCAACCACGAAGCACCTGGATGCAACATCCCCCCCAGTCCCTACACGTGCAGCAGTTGCCAGTTGAAGGGAGTCATGCCATACATGGGATTAACTAAGAACAGTAAAATCTTCATCAAAATACATTTGATTTTACTTTTATTACAACTGCCACATAAATAACCACTGAATGACAGCATGGCAACTCTGTTCTGGGATCTCCTAACTGCGTCACTACTGGGAGCTGAGTGCAGCACTTGTGCCAGGAGCACCACTCATTCAGTAAGGATCAAGAGGGAAAGCACACAGCTGTTCATATATGTAGAAGAGGAGACATGGAACTTGTCTTGCACAACACAAACACGATCTTTTCTTTCAAATACATTTCAAACAGATTTGATTGCATTCAAATCTATTTGCCTTCACAACATATGCATTATTGGGTGTTTAATGACTTCTGTTTGTTGACAAAATTAGTCATCAGTCTCTCCATAGCCATTTTAAAAATCTGGAACACTCTGTTTAATATACTAAGAAATAACTGTCACCAGCAATTCTTGATCCAGTCAGCAGCTAGGAAATTTCTAGCAACTTTTGAACAGACTCCTCCACAGACCAGTATCTGTATATACCCACAGTGACAGTTCAATAGTCACGTAAATGATCATAAACACCATGCCCTTCTGAAATAAATCTTCTATTTTATGTCTAAGCCCATTTCAAAAGTTATATTTAAGACTGAAAATTGACACCAGGGCCTTGTTTCCTGTAAGTGCAGTTTCCACAAGATCTAACTCGTTCACTTTCATTCTCTTTCGGGACAGGGAGAGCTTGAAGGGCTACACTCAAACTGTGTGCATATGTAGACAGGACCTCAGTCTCTGCCCAAAGCTGCCCAGGGGCTCACAGATGGGGTTGATTCATTATATTGGAAATAATCCCAACCTAGCTGAAGTTGCTTTGTGAGATCTTTCAGGTTTGCTGCATGCTTGCGCTTCTGGGTAGCCAGCTCATCTTTCAGCTCATCCACGTGAGTCTTCAGCGCTGCTAGTTCCTTCTGCTCTGAAGCCAGCTGAGCTTGGAGAGTCTCAACCTCCAGCTTCCACTGAGCTTCCTCCTTCTGCAACTTAATGGCCTGAAATTGCAATTTTATTTTCAGTCATATACAAAACATTCCAGCCTAACCATACTGTATGTACGCTCAACAGCCCTAACTCTGCACTTCTCACCTGAGAATCAGTCACATTTCTCATTTATTATTTAGGCTAAATACTACCCCTGCAAATGAATATGCAGCACTGTGCAATGCTCCAGTTGCGCTAAGCTAGACAATCTCCAAAACATCTACATGGTAGAGTACAGGGTCGTGCAGAGCTATCCAGTGCATCCTTTGGGGGGTAAATGTTACCGTCAGTAAATGTTACCTTCAGAAATAGTTTACTGTAACAAACTTCACAGACAAATTACAACCTTTTTGAGTATTTCAATGACAGTTGCATAGAGAACAGCTTTGTACTCTCAGAAAGACAGAAAAAGCAGCACAGTACACCCCTTCATTTCAGTGCAACGTGCCTCAGAATTTTGCTCTCCTTACGAAACGTGAGGGTGTTCATACCCCACTGCCATTACTCTATCAAGCTGTCAAACTCAAGGAGAAACTGCAGTCAGGTAAATCACAAGGAGAAACTCATGTGCCACATCTTTATCAGTATCAGACGTCTTACAAGTGAAAAATAACCCCAAGCTGCACATTGTACTCACCAGATCATCTTTAGTCTGTTGAACACATTCCAGCTGATTGTGCAGCTCTCTTTCACTGTAAGAAAGCTTATCCAACTGGCCCTGTAAGGAACTGTTTTCAGACTGAAGCTGTGCATTCTTACTGGTTAATTTTTCAGTGAATATCAACAGCTCGGATTCTCTTTTCCGACTACCTTCAATGTCCTTCTGGAGATCCACAATCAGAGAATTGAAACCATCTACTTCTTCCTTTAAAGTACTGATTTCTTGTTCATCTCTGTCAAAACAATTATGAGACAACCTGAGTTTAAGGCTACGTAAGCTTGAAAAGCATTCATGTCAAAAGTAAATAAGGTAAAGGAACAATTAATGACCCCGAGGCCTCTGTCAGTTACTGTATGGTTTTAAATGTCAGGGGAGTTTGCAGATTCCATTCCATGACGTGCTGCAGTGCTGAGGTGACAGGTATCTGTACCTTGCAGGACACTCAGCCATTAGCTTCGTCAAGGAAATCCCTCTTCATGAGCTTTAGTATACAGTAGAACCAAAACCCTCAAAACCAGACCAGAGGAAGGTCTGCAAAGCCAGCAATGGTGGACATTATGTCTCTAAAAGACAGGGAAATATTCCAGTTTTGAGCTTCTCCAGGTCAGCAGTACGGTGACTTCTCAAACATCCTTATCCAAGCAGTGCAGCTCTGATTCAAAGGACCTTCCTTATTTCCCTATGCCCCATCCACGCAAACACCCAAAAGACAAGCCCTTGTTTCTACTGAGGCACTCCCATTTGGAGACTCGATCACTTGCAGTCCATTTGAGTGAGGAAAGCTGTATCTTCAGTTATGATCAGTATTTCAGAGAAAGTGATTGGAATTAATTCCAAAGTGGAATAGATACTTTGAAAGCTACAGACTAAAAAAAAAAAAAAGCCCTCTCATTTGCTCTTGCAATATTATTTCATTAATTCTTATATCTTGGGATTTTCTACACTTTTCTAAAGCTTCACCCTTTCAATATCAACAAAAAAATCCCTCACCTCTCTCTCTTGAGTGTGTATATTCAAACTTGAAAATGAAATTGAAGTTATACAAAGTAAGGCCACACATCTCAATTCCCTGTCAGACAGCGTTATTACCAGGAGGCTCAACTCACTTCAAATCAACAACCCTACATCAACATTTTTCAAGAAGTTAGGCTCAGGCAATGCAAATCTTTAATAATTCCGAAAATGAACTATAATTTTGCACAACTAAGTAACTGAATTTTACCAGAACTCCATTACTATTGATTATATGCTTCCAGCTACCAGAATGAGGAGTTAGGTGGTTAATGACAACAAGAGTTAGCAAAGGATAACATCAAAAGCACTGCACCCTGCCTCTACAGTCTTTTTTAGGCTTATTTTACATTTCAGAAGATTTAAGACTTAACAACTACAGCACTGATTTTTTTTTCAGCCTTTTATACTGCAAAATATCTCACCCACAGCAGCCATTTAAAAACCTTACACTTTACCTTTCCATACACGTTATTTTATGACAGGAGAAACCTCTAGCAAACAGTCAGTGTTGAATCAGACAAAATTAAATCTTTTGACCATTATAAAATAGATTTCTAGCTTATTCTTAAAGTTCTCCATTGAAGGAGACCATGAAACACTGACGATAATCAGTATACAGCTCAGCCATAAAGTTCTTACCAGCATTCAACATAATCTTTCCTGCAAAAATCTTTAATTTTATCCCTCCTTTACTGAAAAAGGACAGCTGAACATTCCCTTTGTAATAGCTTTTTAAGGATGTCTCCCTTCCATCTTCTTTTCCCTAGGCCAAAGAAACCTGCCTTCTCTACTATTTCTCATCAAGAACACAGGTAAGATTTTGTGTGAATTAAGATGAAATTCCTTCCGTCTGTTTCCAAGAAAGGCCTTAAGTTTATTTATTCTACAACAACAACAGGAAAAACAGAGGTCAAGATTCCAGCTTTTCTCTTTCTTAGATGTTAACAGGAATTTACTGTCCCAAGTTTAAAATCCTGCTTGAGATTCCACAACTTTATAAAACATTCTAAGGAGTACTGGAAACATGTTAAAGTCACTCTAAAAGAGAAACAAAAGACAATGTGAAACCTGATGTAGGGCTAGGTGTTGTAAGGAAGGATACTTCAAAATTATTCCAGTTGAACAGGTATGAGAGAAATATTTAAGTATGTCTCAATTACTGGAAAACCACATTTCTGGTTTCACACTGAGATCACAGTCATTTTTATTAATTTGTCAAGATGCCAAGTGAAAACTAATTGTTATTGATCAAAGTGCAAGCTTCAGCTGTTTCTGAAATACTGCAGTTTCCCTAGAAAGGCTGAGGACACAGTGCCAATACAGCTGATCAGCACACAGCAAATGAAAAATGCTTCATTCTCTGAGGCCTGTGCAAGTAATCACTGAAATGTTTTCCAATGATAAATCAGAACTGTTTAAAAGCACAGGAGGAACACATGGGGATTTCTGCTTATCTGATATTCTCTATCTCCATTTATGAATCGGTGAAGTGGACAGCATTTGTGTATTTTGGTCCATATGTACCATACAGAAACGTGACTGTGCTCAGACACTCCTGAAGCATCCAAGACTCCAACTCTTTTGAGATTATTTCCCTCAATGTTTTTCAATGAGCAAACTCTGACACAGCAGAATGAATTTCAGACTATCAGAAATACAAGCACTCCCTACTGTCTGAATACAGCATCTGACAAATAGATAAAACTCTTTTTGTTCAATACTTGAATTTATCCATCCATCACAATTTTGAATCTTTTCAGTTTAGTTGCTTTTCCCCAATATTTCATGAAAATGAGCACTAGGCAGACATCTAGAAGACAAAACTTCCCAGAGAGCAGGCCAGAAGGCAAACATTTATTCTAATAATAAAAGAAACTGAATTACATTTATTGGTCTCAATAAGAGGCCACCAAGGTCATGGTTCAATGCTAGCAATACTGATTTAGATTAGAAACACATCTAAATCACGACAAGGATTCAAATTACAATACCTTTTAAAGTATCACTAATTTCAATGAAGAAAACTAATTCCACACACCAGATAATCTTTTAAACCATTATTCAAAGTGCATAGTTGTACCTCTGATGTTGATCCTGCAGATGATCTACAGTTTTGACTCTGTCCAGCAAATTCTGAATTTCAGTTTTCTGTCTATTAATGATTTCTTTATATTTGGATAACTCATCCTCTGTTCTTAAACGTTCATCCTCTAGACACTTTACCTACATAGAAAAAAAAAATCAGAAATTATTTACTGTCTTAAACTTCAGAGATGAATGATTCTAATCAAATATCTAGATTGCTGTACAAAGCTACTGTGTTATTTTTTGGTGGTTCCAAGTACCTTAGGACAATTTCCCAAGAATTTCAGATCAAATACATTCAGAAACATAAGCAAAGAAAAATCTAATTAAATAATTAACATTAGTTTTGTCCATAGACACAAATTTGTCTGTCGAATAGACCACGACCCCAGTTTTACCCAGTTACAAAGCCAACTCCTTGTAAAGTCTTCTTGTCTTTTTTTAAGGTCCTATTGAGCTCAGTCCCTGCTCTGGATAGAGGGACTGACATGCTAATCCATGGACTGTTCAGAAGTTATGGACAGCACATATACAATTAAAAGATTTAATACAGTTTTGCTCCAAAACCCAAGGCCATGCCTTTAGCCCTACCACAATCCACCACAGCACACTCTACCTTTGTTCTCAGTGTTCGAAGCTCATCCATGCCTTCTTTAAACGTTCTCTTCAAGTCTTCAAGTTCTTTTATTTTTGCATGATGCACCTTTTTAAAGAGTAAGAAGCTCCTTGAGAAATGTAAATGGCAGTAACAGCTCCTGAGATGTCAAAAAAAACCTAGGCCAATGCAGGCCACCACAACTGCTGAGATAGTTGAGGCAGAGCAAGTACCCTGAAGGTTTGTTTTAATTCAAAAACAAAGCACAGCCTAAAAGCTTCTTTGTTCTCAGAAGAACGGAGAACAAATGTGAGATTACACACAAATCTACACCACACAACAGCACCTGGAGAAAGTTCCAGGCAAATTGGTTGACTCTGAAGATGGGTGTATGCACACATGATCTGTGAGAGTGTACTAAGTTAAGAGAGAATCTAGCTTTAGGGCTAGAACATCTCTACACAGAAAAGAGGCTGTTCACTGTCTCTCTTTCCCATGCAACTTGGCAAAACATAGGTCAGAGAAACGGCTGCTTATAATTCAAATTTGTGCCCTACATTACAGCAACATCTGTGTTTATAAAAGCAAGAGCAGTTACTTCATCATCATTATCTCCTATTCCTCATATTACTTTGTTTCTACCAAGTGAATTCGAGGTAATACCTAAAAACATCCCAGCAGACACCTAGGATGTAATATTAGGCCAAAAAGAATAAAGTTTGGCACAAACTGTAAGCAGCTTAAAATAAGGTTCTCAACATTAAAAATGCATGGCATTCTTAACCACTAAGTTGCCAATTGTGTTGACTCCACACAGCACATATTTACCTCCAAGTGATCCGACTTCTCCTGAATTTGTTTCTCTAGTTCCCCTTTAGTTACTCGGAGTTTTGCATCCAATTCATTTGATTTAATTTCTTCTGACTCCTAAAAGGATTGAAAAAAATTCAAGTACAGTTTTACATCTCCCTTCCTAGTTTTACGAGTATACACGCAACTTTTCACATGGCTGAAGTATTTTCTGTAAGTCCATACCTAATAATGCAGAACAGACCAAGATCAACCCCCACACTGCATGCCAAGCAAGAAAAAAATTCCCTTTTCTATTAAACAATTTTCCAAGTAAAGAAATCAGTGACTAGTCATCTCATCTTTGTAGCTCGCATAGGATAATTCTTCCTTGCTACAGCTTAAGAAAGAAAGGAAGGAAAAAGAGCACTCAGGTGCTGAACTAAACTAATTTCACCGCCTGAAAAAAATGTGCCTACTTGATAGGTTTTTATCATTTCTTGACAGTTTTTCCTTATCTGGTCTGCTTCTTCTTTTGCTTCAGTTAATTTTGTCGTTGCATCTTTGAGGCGCTCTTTGGTTTCCTACAAAACCAGTAACAAATATTGGATTAAACCTATTTATCTAATCTAGGAAAAGCATTTCTCATAATAATTCCTAATTCAGTACAGAAAGAATTCACAACAACAACAAAAAAAGGTCCATCGTATTTTTCGTCTTGCTTCCATTTAACTATTACTTTATCCAACTTCATCTGTTCCAATACTGAAAGCACAACAAAATTATCTCTTGGTCACGTGCCAGGCATATTTTCAGGTGATAAATTTAACTCTTAGCACATGACAATTAAACTGACAGTTAAATCATACAAACCCTCACCCCCGAATTAAAAGTCGATCCTCAGATTGAACAGAAACCTCCATATATGCTCCTCACACATCCTTTCAGCATTTCAATTTCAGTATCAGTATCTTTAAGAGCACTATTCTGAATTTTGCTGTGAGTATTCAAATTAAACAAAAACCACTCAGAAATAGATTTTAAGGCTATACTGCAAAGTAAACAGTATAACAATTCCTCAGACTATGTTTTTATGTCATGGTATGAGTACCACTTTACTGACCTTATGCGAATCCATTTCTGTTTTCAATTTGTTCTGAGCCCACTTTACTTTGATAACATGAGAATTAATTTCTTCTTTCAGCTTTTCTATTTCTCTGTTGAGTCGAGTGGCTTCACCATCCTGAGAAAATTTCATAGAGTTTATTTGATGGATTTAAATCATCCTGTGCTTCTACAAGACTCCTGCTCAAGAGTCAAATGCAGGGTGGTTATTCTTCCTTAACATCTGGATTTTGCAAAAGCACGCATGTGCATGAGGGTACTCAATGCTTTAGCCCATAATTCAGTGGAAACAAAAAATTACTGCTCTGGTTTGAACAGCAAGGTAAGGCAGCATTACTAAACATTAGTGTTACATATCTGTTAGAAGACAAAGCACAGTCTAGATTTCTATCTAAAATAAGTATCTTCTGGATAAGCTGCACGTTCCTCTTTCTGTTCTTTTTTTGGCAGAAGGATGAGAAAATACAGGTTTAAAGTGGTCAAGCCATGTATTATACAAGGCTACAGACAAAAATCGTGCCACCTATGGAGTGGTAATAACCAACCCTACAGGTATACACTGGTGTGAGCACTGACAGCAACACAAATCAAATCTGACAGCAAGTCAAATCACAAACCTGTGCCATGAAAAAGATGTTAACAGAAGCACATTGCTGGCATAACCTTCTATGCCAGTATCCACAGGACAATGCATTAAGTTTAATTTCCAAACGGTGTTTCCAAAGTAATAGGTTCATTTTATCAAAACAGTTTAAAGCAGTACCATATGAGGGCAGTACAAGTCCTGTAATGCTCTAGTTCAGTCCTCAGGAGTTATGAAGATACTAAGAGTATGCTAAGTTTTGTGTAGGAAACCTGAAGTCATGTTCTCACTTCCTGTTCATGTGAGAGGGGACAGTGATTTTGTTTCAGATGCACAACTTTTAGGATTTTTATTAAGATGTACTTTTCTGATCCTTCTGTGCATATTACAATTGCTCAGAAGAGGCCCAAATCAGAGTTTGGATCTTTCATGTGAAATAGAATAGTGAGACACAGCTGTGAAGCACATAATAAAAGATACAGAAAATTTAAGAGGCTGGTGAGTTCTCTTCCTGGCTTCTGAAAAAGAATGGCAAATTTTTGGAATTGAGCCTGAAAAATCCTATTGCTTTCTTACCAATTTTTAGAACAAAAGAGAAAACACAGACTGAAAACAGCAAAAAATACTGCAATAATTTAATGTCATTACAACCTCAAAAAAAATCCAAGCAAGCTGGAAATTCCCTCAAAATCCAGGCATCTGCAACAAGCAAAAAACCCCTAATATTTCCCAAACTAATATTCAGGGAAATATTACAAAGAACTTCAAAAAGATGACAGTGAGAACTTAGTAACTTCTTCCATTTTCTTTGGAGGAAAAGGGGTTTTCATAGCTGTGCAGCAACCTCAAATGCAAACAGGTTTCTTTCACCAAGTCCAATAGCAAACAAGCAATAAGGTTGTTCTGCTACCAGAACATGCTTTAATCATTCACTCAAGTCATACAGCAACACTTCAAGTACCTTCGTTTCATAGAGCTGGTGCAATCTTCCTTTTTCCTGAGAAAGTTGTTTGATTTTATTAGTATGCTTTTCTATTTCTTTGTTGGCATCTCTCACTCGTCTCTCAAGTATCTCCTTTTCCTTTCGGAGGTCAAGTGATTCCTTCTCCCCTCGGACATATTTCATCACCATTGTTTCCTTTTCATGGCGTGCTTCTTCACATTTCTTGTTTGCCTGGAAAAAGATATGGGAATGAATCAATCTTGTACTTCATAATTGGCACTTCTAAGACACTACTGGCTATTTTCAGTATTGCAGTACAGTAGCATAACAAAGTATGACTGAAAAGCTCCAGTTCTGCAAAGACATTAGATCTACTTAAGTACTGGAACTACTCATACTTGTAACAGTAAATATCTTAAGCAGCTGCAGCTTCAGTTAAACATCTCAAATGTGCTATCGATGTACTAGTAATTTGGAATATAATTTGTTTCAAAAGGAAAGATAAGTTTTAATAACAAAATAATCTTGCAAACACCCAGTACCTGCCCTATGTCTTCCCTCAACCACACGCCAATTGCACAATTATTATCCAGTGTCTTGTTTTTCAGATGGCTTACTTCAGTGGCTTATTTTTATAGATGCCTCCTGCCTCAGCAATAACAAATTCTGCTTAAAATAATAAATCAGACACTGAGCTTTAAAATCATACACTAGAGAAAATATTTGGCATAACATCATATTAATATGGAAAAAAAACCCATGTCAGCACTCCATAACACATGAGACAAGAGCTTTGTGCTGGAGATGAGAACAACACTGATTTTGTGATAGCCTGTGTGAAAAAAGTTACTGCCAGCCTTTACCTCCTTTTGAATAAGGATCAGAAAAGAGAATGAGATCTCCTTGTGGGCTGAACTGAATACATATAAACATACACATTAAAATAAATTATGGGGCTCTCTGGAATGTTAACAGATACTTCAAAATTCACTGATGCCAGTTCTCAAAAATGCATATAACTGCAGTTCTAGTAGTTTCAATTCTGTAAAGTTTTCCTTATCTACTGGTCTAACACTCAAGGCTACATGTTTCCTACAAGAATCAAGTTTGTTCACGGAGATGTTCAATAATTAAAGGTTTACCATATTACCTGTTCCATTCGAAAGGCCATCTCTTTATGCAACTGCTGAATAGCATTTTTGGCTGCTGCATCCTGAGTTAAAAGTTTGTCTTTACTAGCCTTCACTTCTTTATTAAGCTCTTCCATTCTTGCTTCCAGCTAAAAGGCAACATTATGATAAAATTACGGGGAAAATAAGAATTTGATCATGTTTTGTACAGGCGAGAAAATTTCATCAAAAAATGAGATGTTTCAACAGATATTTACACTATATTTTATACTTGTCAAGCTGCAACTATCCATCTAGCTTTGCATCACAGTACAAGCATGAAAGATGTCAATCCTCATCTTCAGTGAGACTGAAGATGCATCAAACCCAGTAAGACATGAAGCTCAGTGATTTACTACACAAAACAGTAGATTGACAGAAAATGCTGAGGTGCCAGAGCAGAGATGGCTGCTCTCTGAAGTTGTTTCACTTTCCACCTTTTTATTGCCGTCCCTGTGCCATATCCTCCACTGTGACAGCAAAGCAGTCACCCATTCATACTGTACTGGACTGGGAATTAACTCATTGAAAAATAGCTCTGCAAATAAAGAGGTGTTTTGTCATTGTGCTGGCAATTTTTTTTAGCTGCCTACTGAACCAAATCAGAGACGTGATCCAGCTGAAGAATGATTACCCCTGTTCAACTGGATGGCTTCCCAGAGCATGCTCACCGCACAGCCAGGCAAGCCCCATACAAGAAGCAAAAGCACTAACACAAGACTAAATGGTAGCTATATAAGCTGCAATCTTGCCCAAAGGTTGTTCAAATTGTGCCTCAATGACTATGCTCTTGTTTCAGGGAAAGGCAGTTCACTAAGGTTAGGGTTCTTTTGGTTTTAGCAGGGACGATTGGGTATAACAGAGTACAAGATCTCAGGGTCGCTATCTTAAGTGTTTGTGCAATTCCAAACTGCTACATAAAAGCCAAGAACAGTCTAAAGTGCTTCTCTTGCCAGACAATACATTGAACACACCATGTTCAGCTTTGCAAATGGACCACTGCCCACATGAAAAAAAAGTTCTATACATATGAGCATGCATGTACAGTTTGCTTACAGTTGTGAGTGCAGCCAAGCTTTCGTTTGCTTGAAAGCCACCAGGAAACATTAATTCAGAAATTGGAACGATACAACACTCACATCAAAAATGAAAAAATTCCAAGTGTTTCACTGCAATGTATCTTACAACTCCAGGTGCTGTCTGACTACAATGTGAAGTATTAATCTGCAAACTGTTGTTTTCTGAAATGACTTGCAAGCACATAGTATCACAGATCCTATTTATCTGATCAGAAAGCAAAACAAACTCCCTCATGTATATATTTTTTTCCAGAATGAGATAAAGCAATCAATGCATGACACAGCTTCATGAAATCATATCGTCCTATCACAGAGAGAACGAGTAAGCTGCTCATTTTGATCTATTCAGGCATATGTAATTTCAATTTGAAGCTTAAAAATAAGACTTTTGAATTTCACTTTCAATCACATCGTGGATTTCCATCTTCTAAACACATGAATACATTTCTCTGGAGCTCTACAAGCCTGACACGCTGCTTTGAGAACAACTTTTGTGCAAAGCAGACATTAACAAAGAAACCTGACAACTAGGGTAGGCTCACCAACACTTTGCCAAACAAAAAAATCAGTATTTTAAATGCTATCTCTTGCCAGAGTTCTAAGATCTAACCTATGATAAGTTTATAAAAGCTGTCCAACCAATTGTAGAATCACAGCAGATATCTCTAACAGACAAGCAGCAATATCTGATGTGGTTGGTTCCCACACTAAAATCAGCCCACACTAATGCACACTGTGTTCTTCTGTGGCCAGTCACAGTTCTACCAGTGCCCTGGGGAAATGCCTGTATAGTAACCAATAATACTAAAATGATGTGCAAGATCACAGTTAACAATCTCTGCTCTTTATACACATTCCATGTGTTGTTAATGTTTAACAACTGTGACTACACTCCCATCCATTTCTATCAGCCAACGCAGGATTTAATGGAAAATAAAGACAACAAATTAAGAATATCCTCTTTGTGTCTGCTCTGAAGAAATAAATCATCCTATCAGGATAAAAGACTGAACAACAGGTCTGCAACAGACGCCATCTCCTGCAGGAAGCCAAGGTATACAAAACCCACCTAACCAGGGCAACTCACGAGACAGAAGCCTTATTGACTGGAAGAGAGGCTTCCAAGTACAGAACACTGAAGCAATGTGAACCTAGAAAGTCAGTTTATCCAAAGACACTAAACACTTTTAGCCAATGAATATTTCTTGGAAGAGCAGATTTATCCTCTCAAAAAGCTTACAATGATCATCATCATCATGGGCATTCTTTCTCTATGCTACCAAGGCTGTCTAATTACCATTGTCACTGTTTAAGATCACATACATGTGAAATACTAACCAGGGCTTCTGTTTTGTTATCTGTACCTGTTTAATAATGTTGAGGTGCTGCTTTTCTGTTTCTGTTCGTTTTTTCAATTCATCTTTTAAGTTGTCCTTTTCTGAGCAAATTTCCAAAATCAGTTCCTGATGTTTTTTATTTTCTTAAAGTACATCAGTACTAGGATTTTTGGTTGGTTTTCTTTTTGAGATATATGGGGTTTGCTCATTGATCTGCAAATTTTATTGAGAGTTACAACCAGGAACACTAATCAAATCAAGGACAGCCTAACAAAAAAAATGAACCAGAATTATGTAGTGCATGTGAAACTCCAAGCCAGTAAGCAGCACCTTTCTTCTGAGGAGACTACTCGTTTCCAGCATTTTGGGGCTGCTATGATGACGTGCAATATTTGGTACCTCTACATGGCTACAGAACTGTGCATGTTAATAATTTTAAGGTACTTGCAAGACAGTAACTTCCAGTCAGACAGCTCTGCCATTCAAATGCCTGACCACACAGATACTGTATTTGTTTCAGGGATTGCTCAGAGTAGCCCTTGAAGGCCACAAACTGGTAAGAAACAGAACTCAGATTTTTTTAAGCCCTAAGTAGGTACCTAACTACAACAGTGTCTGTGCTCATACTCCTCAAAGTTCAATTTTTCAGCAAAAGCCTGTTCCTTTGCAGCTCAGCTGTTTGAAGCCCAAGTTGAAGCTGAAATGTACTTAGTTTGACCTTCTAGCAGGGCAACAGAGGACAGTTACACATAAAACTCAAAGTTACATTGTCAGAATTGCCGAATAAAGACAGGCTCAAATATTTGAAGGTACAGTTAGATGCATGAATTCATGGGAGGCATGCATTTACCTTTACATACACATTTCCATCTTTATCTCCCCTTTTCTCAAACAACCCTTAAAAAAAAAATCTCTGAATGAACTCCTGAATCACAAGGAGTGAGAGAAAGCTTAGCACTTCTAATCTGCTTTTTAATCTATTAATGAATATTCCAGGATTACAAATCCTTAATTCACTCAATTGCTGCACATCTGCATGTCTTAGATCTGATCACAGGAGACAACTGGACTATTTCCAGAGTAATGTTACCAGAAAGTCTACTGATCATAAACTAAGAGACAAAAATCAACCCAGCCCAGAATGTCCTTTGGACCAAACAAAGTGTTTCACTGCAGTTTTACATTCTTGAGGTGAGTCCCCAAGAGTCAAAGGGGTGCAGTTGTCAGCAAAAAAAAAAGATACCCAAGACATGTTTATAGAAGAAACTTTCTCTGTGTTTACATAATATATGAATGTATCTATACAAACATTTCTGTCTAAGAAAGTAACTGGTCCCTGGCCAAAAACATTGACCTGCCTTTGAATTTACTGTAAACAAGTAAAATCCAAACAACTTGTTAACTTATCATCTCCTGGAATTACAATCATCTACACACCCATCCACTTCAGATTCCCCCTCCTCCATAATTACTGAACATTTAACTATGCTTTCTCAAGCTTTCCTGTCATCAACTGACTTTCCTCACATAATTTCTGTCAGAGGTTAAGAGAACACTATCCACGCTGGGCAGCTCTCCCTCTGCTTGGTTTCCCTCTCTTTGATGTCCTCCCACATCATGGTATCAGCATGTCTTATATGATGAATAGGACACTCATATCCAGCTCTGTGGGAATAAATTTGAAGTTAGAGGCTATATTTTGCTAGCAAAAAACATTTCTAAAGGGGTAACACTGATTATGAAACACTGAAGTGAGGGAATCAAGAAATTAACCTGCTTTTGATGAACAGAAATATTCCTCATGTTGTACATTGCCTGGTAGAACTAATAAGCCCAGTTTATTATAGCAAAGTTTAAAACCATGCATTTCAAAAGCCCTCCTAAGACAGTAGTTTATCTATACGTGACATTTCCAAGTCAAAGAACAGCCCTCAAGTGATGACCAGCTTCTGTGGATTATGGCATGGCAGGAGACTGAACACTACTTGAAAAAGAAACAAGTAATTTAAAATGCACATTGCGAGAGTTAGTAATTAGAGAGATTCACTTCCCCCACGACATGTATGGACTGTATGATTCCTGATATATTTTTATATCACCATTACCTTTTACTGTATTTAAGTAATTCTAGACATTGGCAGGCTATTCAAGTGAACATTTGGCTATTCAGTTCTTGCCAGATTCCACAAGAATTCAGAGATCTAAGCACCCAGTTTTATTTACGAGTACATACCACGAGTAAGAACAATTCCTCACTTAAAGAACATACTTTAAAAAGCTTATTAACTGTCCTTATAACAACTCACAAGAGATTACTTGTTTTATACCACAATGTCGTATGAAGCCACACACAGCACCCAACTGGAACTGTTCAGTACACACCTCCCATTGTGCGAGCACACTGAAATACTCACTTTTTAATAGTTTGTTCTTGCTCCAGGTATTTATCTTGCACACATTTTTCGAACACAGCCAAGGCATGTTCACCCTTTCTCATGCCATTGGGGGATTTCCGTTCCTTTGAAAAATCCGTAGATAAGAGTTCAGACTCTATTTCCTTCAGCAAATCCTCCTGTGAGGAAGTCTGATGTATTGTGGAAATGAGCTTCTTTGTGCAGTCTGTGTCATAAGGGCTTTCTGAATAGATTTTATCACAGGATTTTTTCACAAAGTCAGGCTCCTCCCTTAGCTCCTGTAATAGTTCCATTAGTGATTGTTCTGTCTGATTAGTTTTTGGATCTTGTCCTTCAAATTCTTCATTAGATAAATGGTCTGGTTTTGTGGAGCCTTCTGTCTTTCTTTCAGAGCAGGTACTGGCACAGCAGTCTGCCCCTACAGATTGCTGCTCCTGACTTTCTGCCAGAGTCCCATTGCTGCTTATGCCAACAGCTGTTGAATCCTGGTCTGAGGGCAACAACCTCGATTCCTTTTCCAAGACGTCAGCATCGACTCCAGCATAACTGATGTTTGAGCAGTCTTTTATTCCAGATGTTTTATCAGACTTCTCGTTACCTGGGGACTTGGAAGAGGCATCACCTGATAGATTGACTGGCTCCACCGTGTTTTGCATTTCTGGTGAATATTCCTCCATCATTTTCCTTTGCAAATCTACAAGTAGAATTCACATTACACAGTGTATTATACTAAAAATCAATATGAAAAAAAGATTGAGAGTGGGGAAAGGAAAGGCTTTTTACAGGAAGTAGTGAGATAGTAAATGTCAAGAGACTAAAAAACCCCCAGCATTAAAAGTAAGAATTAGAATTAACTCTTTTTAGAATTAAGAAATCTGTAATTCAAATCCACAACAAATCCAAGTAATCACCTGTGGAAAACATTTCAGACATAAAGTAACATCAAAACCAATTTATAGCGTTCAGCTTTCAATCTCCTATACATGATTTGAAAGCAACCACAGGTCTTGACATACTCATTTTTACAGTATGGGGTGACTCCCTCATCCAGCCAGAATGTTCAGATTCCTTACTGTCACATCCCCACTCACCTCCCATACAGCCAAATGTATCTATACCCAGCAACCTAAAGGAAGGGGCTGGGGGAGGACTGGGGGTGCGATTCTCTTTTTCCCCATCTGCTTTCAAGCAGCCAACATCTCTTGCTGGCAGAGCACAGATGGTGGCAGATTTGCCCTCTCAGAAAGAAGCTTGCAGAGCAAACATCTGAGGAATTGAAAAGCTATGCAGAAAGTGTCCTACAGGAAGGACACCACATTGAGATCGAAATAGCTAGACTACTTATGGAAGAGCCTGGGTATAATGCTGTATCTTCTTTTTCAGCAATCCCAGATGGTCAGGTGTCTGGAAAGACTGCTGGCATTTTTAGCAAGTACAGAAGCCCTTATACTATTTCCATTAGGAGAAATTCGTTACAAGTCATAACTTAGATGCAACCCCATTACCCAATACTGGATAAATGAAGACTATTTAAAAATAACGCATTTTTTTCATTTCTAAATGCAACTCTGCTAATCCAACAACTATCTCAAAGGAAGCAGTAACCTTGCCATCTTGCAACATCAAGTTTTGCTTTTGTACTTGCTTTCTCTCACACAGAGACTTTCAGCTATGTGCTTCAGGCCCTGCACTTTGACTCAGTCTGAAGTGAAACCCTTTGTGCTTCTTGGCTCCACTCCTCCAGAGGCTTGCCTTATTCACCAACACTTAACACTGAGGCCTTGCATTGTTAAAACAGAGAGATACAGGAACTGCATTGGGGATGTGACTAATTGCTACCACAATCACCCTTCACTATTAGGTATAAAAATTAGATAGAGAAAAAAAAACAGCAGTAGCCTCAGCCTAGCTATTTCTACCAGGAAATACCATCAAACAAAAAACCTACCTCTAGTACCTGAAACCAGCAGTTGGGCTACAACTGTCAGTCAATCAGTAAGAGGAAAGCATAATCAAAACTCAGTATAAGGCTGAAAGTACAAAAGGAAACATGTCACAACTGGACCAGAGTCACAGTCATCACTGAAAATGCCATATTTTTAAGTAACAAAAACCTAACTTTCCTTTGTGCTTTCAAAGCTAAAAATGTTCAATGCTACAGTCCAGTACAAATCAGTAGAATTCAGAAAGTAAATGGTAAGGAGAACAATGAGTGAGAATAGAGATGGTGAATGTGAGGGTTTACATACAAAGTGAAACTTTTACAAGGACTCCCTACTTTACAAACAGATCTTATCTGCCATTAATAAAATCTTTGCTTCAAAGGATTTATGCTTAGGTCATCATTGGAGACAACAAATCCCTGCACTTGGTTTGTGCAGCCAAAACAATTGCTTTTTTAATATCTATCTACTTTTTGGTAACTTCTGCTAGTGATGGAAGTTCACAATGTACTAGACTGTTATTCTAAAAATAGGCAAAAGAGAAACATATCCCATTGATGATCTCGATCTGCAAGCAAAGAGAATCGATATAACTCAGAAAAAGAATTCAGTTTGATGGTAGCAGAACGTAATAGTTCCTACTTAATTAAGAAGTTGTTAAAAAACCCTAACATTTTGAGACTGGTTCATTTACTACAGTCAATAAACATAAAAGAATTTGCAAATTACAAAGTTCAGAGGGAAAAAAAAAAATCACCTTCTAGTATCTGTTCCCTCGTCACAGTTTATAATCTACACACTCAGCTGTAGACAGAGATTTGATTAGCATAAAGCTGAGGCACCATCCTTTTCTATAGCACTTACTCCAGTCTAAGTTCTTGCTGACACTTTCTCTGGAATGATCAGAGGGTTTTATTGGCTCACTTTAAGGCTTTTCTAAAGTGTTATAAAACTTCCCAAAATGTGCAGCTGTTTGATGTGTTACTGCCTCAGAGCCACTCATTATTGCCCAGCTGCTGCAGTTCACCACTCCCACAAGATGTGCTAAAATCAGATACATGAACTTCGTATTTGTTGTTACACCTAAAATCTCCAGTCAAATGGGATGGCATTTCTCTTCATATCACAGCATGGTAGGGGCTGGAAGGAAACTGCCCTGTTAAGACAGTTCATTGGGAAGGAAACTGAGTTTTCATCTTAATGTGTTACTTCCTTCTGTCAGTAATACTGAGAGTTAGCATTAGAATGATTAATCTACGTGGAAGCAGAAATACAATGATTTGCATAACTCAGGTGCAGAGCAATAACATGGTACCAACTCCCTATCCATATCTTACACTTTATATTCATCATAAATAAAGCCTAGGTTTGTATCAAACACATGAGGAATTCGAGTAGTGACTATAAATGGGTTTAAAGCATGAAAAGTAAATCATGATGATTCAGTGTTCCCTGCAGACAGGCTCTAATTTTCAATGACATCCAAAATATAATTTATCACATCAACTTCCCAGTCTTTCTGATTCCAATACACAGGACTGGAATTTATCTGAACCTGTTGCTCATCGACACAGATTTTTTTTTTCCCCCTATTGCCACTGGATAGCACCAGCTTTCATGTTCTCAATTATTAACTTCTAAACAGAAATAAAACTTAAAATAAATTGTGATTCTATAACAAATTGTTCACATCGTAAATACCCAGATAAAGAAATCATGTGGAGCAATGCAAGTTTGTCTTGATATTCAAATGTCTCAAACACTCACATTTTTTTGTGCCTACCTCAGGCAAATTAACATAGCAGGCACCTCCTTTATAAGGTCAGAGACAGAAAATTGCAGTAATGATACTAAAGAAAAGGCTCATACTTTGGAAGCAAAAGGATTTGTGTGAAAGTAGTTTAAAACAATCAACACTTCCAGCCTAGCAGTAGCTAGTTGAAATGAAATATGCTTAAATTTGACTGTTTCACATGAACCATACAGAAGTCCCAGATAATATTTGGACAACGGATAAGTATTTGAAAGCATCTCCATACTTTTCCAGGTTTCATATTCATCTTCTATTATCCTACCTGTCCTTGCAAGTGACTGTTCCAAAACCAGGGACATACTAAGGTTAGGCTATCACTCTGTTACAAAAGAATGCATTAAGAAAACAAAATAGCTTACCTGTCTTTTATTATGTCCTGAAAAGATGTCAAAAACAATCAAAAAAAAAAAGGCAAACCCTGACTCAAGCAGACAAACTGTTTTGCATAATGCATCAGAAAAGTATATAGTCTGCTGAATGAGAGCAAAGTGACAGCTAAGCACTGTCTGACCACCTTGCTCTGTTTTGCAGGCTTCTGCCTTCAGCTACTTCCTCTCCTTCTTCCTCGGAACTAATCATCATCTAAACAGCATGGCAAAAGTACCTTGCTCCTCAGTCCCACCACGTGATGCCTGCCTCACCCTCACAGGATATGCTCCTTCTGCCACAAGAAACCATAATCACTACCAGGTCAATGCATTTTTGTGATTAGCCCAGCCCAAGCTTGCTTGCCTGCATACCTTGACTAACCAGTCACCTCCTGAGACTGCCAAACACCTAGTGTGGTATGTGGACAGCCTTCTGTCACTGAGGTGTCACACTGTTCGGCTGCTGTGACAGGAATCTTAGCACTCATTCAACTGGTTTGACCAGTCCTCCTCCTCCTCCTTCTAACAGCTCACAATTAGTTTGACAGTCTATCACCCCTCTCCTGTGCCCCTATTCTAAAGCATCTGTGTTTCCCCACAATGCTCCAACAGAAAGCAAAGCAAGTGGAAACGTAAGAATTCAAAACCTGATGATGCCAGTAGCAGAGAATGAGGAACACAATACAGCTCAGACAAGGTTCCTTTACAGCAATAACTGTTTGCACAAGCAAACAAAACACCTCTGTGCATAGATACGTCAAAATATGGACAAGTTTTACCCTCTCAAACCAAAATTCTGCCTTTTTTTAACGGACACTTTCTCATAATGCAGGTGTTCTTCAAAGAAGCAAGGAGCATACATACTTTTCCTCATCTGTGGTATTCAGAAACATTCAGTTTAAATCTGCATCAGCACATATTATGTCCATTTTTAATATCTCATTAGTACTTGGAGAAGTAGTGAAGTTGCAGGCATAGGACACACAACATTAAAGGCTAGTACTGGCAAGGGTTGAAACCTTCTCATGCTATTGTAACTGAGATGTGCCATCTACTCAGTTACACAAGTGACTGTGATCCAAAGCAGGGAGCAGAGAGCCTACCAATACAATGAGTGGATGACACACAAACTTTCTAAGGCAGGTATGTAAGTGAAAACAAAGATTCAAGGAATAGAACTTTTTTTATTCAATTTCTTTGTTCCGTGGTAGAAACGTCCTCTCTTAACTGCTGATCAAATGATAAGAACAAATGTGACAATCATTCACTTAAGCTCTTCAATAAAGTATCTGATACAATCCAAGTATTGATTACATAGGCAGAACATTTAGAACTGTGATAAAAGGTCCTGTAACATGCTACTTTCAGTAGCAGATATCCTAAGTGTCTGTTCATCCTCAAGGGCTACTGATAGCTATGAAGTTATACACATATTAAAACAATCTTGCAGAATCATTGCATATATAAAGGTAAAACTTGCAGATGCACAGTAAGTACAAGCTAGTGGAATTCATCTGGGTATTTCCATTTAAGTTCAATTGTCCACAAGTATTTCAACTCAAACTTTAAAAATGCTTAAAAATCCAGTCAAATATACGTAGTTATTTTTAACAGGATAGATCCCCTCTACAAACTAGCAGTATGCAAGGCAAATGTCTTAACTTGTTCTAGTACATCAATCTGCCCAGTGGACAGTCACAGTCGATGCACCACTGGCCTGGAGAAAAGCATTTTCTCCAACAGTTAGTCCTCCCCTTTCTTTTGCTGAAAAGCACACATACTTTCTTACTCTTCAAAGAAGCTGTTGATACTCCCATGCCTTGGCTGTCCGTTAGGATATACACCATATCAGTTGAAAATCTTCCCCCCATTCCAGTACTGCTAATTCCCAGTCACTTATAATTCATGATGAAAACAATTCCCTTTATGCTTCCTACTGCCTGCACAGATCTAATTAGGAATACAACCTTTCCCAGCTATAGAGTGCTACTTGATTATTACAGGCATGCACTGAGAATCCGCTACACTGTAATGCAATACTGTGCCATTTCAAACTGGCTGTCTTTTCAATCTTCTTATGGAGCACAAACATGATTCGTTTAAATCCCTGACTACAAATGACTTTCCTAAGCAGATGCACTATTAATGCTAGCATTTAATTTCATAAAATAGATAGCTGGCCCAAGCTATCAACACTTTCGATGCACACATTCACACATGCGAAATGACATCTAAAGAAATATATTATATGACAACTATGGGAAGCATTTTCTGAGGTGTGGCTGTCTAGAAGAATTCACAAACAACAAGGCAAAAGAAGAGAAAGTGTGTGCCCTAACACCTAGTAACCATCACAATGGGGCTCTTTTACAATAAAGAGATTAAAGAACGACAGAAGTGTGTGCCTGGGGTGATTCTGTAAGCAAACAGACTGAGGGTCAAGGTCCTGAGAAATACAAATCACTGCTTTAAGAGAAAAAAAAAATTAAGCTACAAAACTTAAACATCCTGTAAAGAGAGAGACACAGAAGGGAAGAACAGACTAATGTTTCACGAGTGTGTGCACATACAAAAACTTGTTCGAACCAGGGTGGATTTTGAAACAAAAAGGAGAAGATTGAGATAAGCAATGCACAGAATCTTCTGAAAGGGGAGTAACAAGAAGTCTACACAGTAAATGCAGATCACTGGACACCAGACACATTCAACCGTGCACTACACAATATAATGGCCAGTACCAGCCAATTATGTCAGTAACTTTCAAAAGAAAACGGTGGTTTGCACCATCTTTGGGTAGATGTTTTTTCCTCATAGCTGTGCTCCTCAGACAGTTCTTGTAGCAGTCACTAATGAAGAGGGAACCATCTACTCTCCAACCTCAATGCTCTTCACCTCTAGATAAGTAAAAAGCATCCAGACTTGTTTTATTGGATATTAAATCTGCTCATTTTTAAACAGAAGTAGAATGTAATTTGACAAAGCCATCCTCTTTCCTCTTCCATTTCATATCTGACACAATAAAGTCTCAAAGTCTCAAAAAGACCCAAAGCTGCAATACAGATGTGATGCATTTCAGAGAGTAGGTGGGGACAAGCAATGGGATGATGAAGCACACCGTGGCTCATGGGCAGATGATTCTAACAGGATCCTCAGTACCACGACCAGGACAGCCAAGCAGCTAAGTGACAGAAAAAATGGTGACACCGAACAAACACAAGAAGCCCGTGTTCCCAAAAAGTCCTGAGCACTCTTATCTGGATGTCACCTCAGCACTCAGAGTTGCACTGGCACTGCAGTCTGGTGGCAAACCCACCTGGATAAGTTCCTGTGTGATCTACTCTAGGTGGTCTTTCTCTTGGGGTGGAAAGTTGGACTAGATCATCTCTCTAGGTTTCTTCCAACCCTTAAGATTCTGTGATTCTGTGAAACAATGCATCTCTCTAAACAAAGTACAACATGTTATAAGAAAAAAAAAACCTACCTAGAAAACAAGCCCCTTTGAAACTGCTTCAGTGCAATTCTCTCTACATCCTGATTTGCAGTCTTTATTCCCTGGTTTGTTCTCAGATTGCACTAGACTAATAACTCACAAAATTGCTGTTGCTACTCCTTATTTTGCTTTTCAATTTAGCACCTTGTCAAGGTAAGCACCACTGGAAATTCATCTTAAAAATCTGAAGTAAACACCCTTCAGCAACAGTGTCCTCAAATGCTCTGTAATACTAATCAACCTTCCATATTGACTCTGGTTTCTGAACTCATGGCAGACTACAGTAAACTAAACTTCATTTCTCCTCGTTACTATGCAATTCAGTGTGCAGCTTGCCCCCATCAGTTCCTGGAAGAAGTGATAATGTTTGCCCTTTGGCCAGCTTCTTAAAAAGACAGCTAGAAAAGGAGTTTACTCTTAACATCCTCAACCCGCCCAGTGAAAGCAAGTCAGTGCTTCTTTTCCCTAGTACTGGATTAGAAGACTTGGGCAGGGCTACAGAACTCAAATACCCAGCTGTCTATCCCAGTTGCCATATTTCTGTTCTCTGTACCAGATTTTACAAACATTTCTGCTCCTCAGTGTCCTCCTCTCGAATTCAATCAAAAAAGCTCACTTAATTTATGGGCTTACATATATATATGTATCTATTTTTTTGCTAGCAGATCCCAATGCTGTGGGAGAAAGGAAGAATAGCTTCATTTTCATACTGGAGGTGTCAGATACAGACACCTAAAATCATTTCAGTTTGGGGAAGGCTAAATTGAGGAAAGCTGACATATGGTTTGCCTATATATTTAGAAAGTTGTGAGTTTTATCTTTGTAATTGAGGTGCTATATGAACAGCAAATTCTATATCCCAGTTAAACCAGTTAGAAATGTAATGCCTTCATGATGACTGCCCCGCTTCTCCATCTGCAATTCTCTGAACACCGAAGCACCTCAAAGTGCAGATGGTCTAAACATCATGCCAGAAACTGTCTCCTCTATCTTTATTTCTCTAGCTTTCCAATAGCTCTCCAAACATCAAGAGATCTGTTCACTGATACGTGTTACAAACGAAGACAGAAATACTATCAACTTAGTTGAGCAAAGTCAATTCAATTATAAAAATAATGTTATTTAAAAGGACATGCCCATAAAAAGGCTACTAAAATAAAAATTCTAAGGTTTGAATCTTAAGTCAGTGATACTGAGATGTATGTTTCCCAATGGGACCTTTTTTCCTGACATGATTTTCAAAAATTCATATAAAAAAAAACCATCAGCAATGCCCTAAATCTATCCTGAGACAGCAGGGTCACACAGGTCCCTTGGAAATTTTAAAATCACAGTGTTGGATCACAAAGGAGTAACAGGACACTGTAGTGCACATGCAAAATCAATATGCAGTCCACCACTGAAACAACTCTGCCTCCCAGTCACTCATGTTAAGCACGAGCAATGTTAAATTCCAATCCACAGACTCATTTTTACAAGCGGTTCATAATATTCAAGCAGAATCCCAACTTCACCTCTCTTCATGTAAGCAGCTACTAAAGCCCTTGAAGCAAAGACAAATACATAACTTCAACAAAACTTTATATTTCAATAATGTGTTGGATCTTTCCCCAACCACTGCATTATAAACTGACAGCTCTGGTTCAGAGATTTTTTTTATGGTGCCTCACATTTCAAATCATGCATCTATGAAGCAACTTATGACTGACGTTTCAACAGTTAAGAGGCCTTCTTTGATCAAGCTCTGATGTTCATCAAAAGATCCAAACAAAAGCGAGACATGCCCACCAGCAACATCTGAACAGTTCAGCTACAAACCCACTTCCCTCTTGCAGTTTTCTGGGCAACAAAAAGATGAAGCATGAGTGATTTAGCCAATCTTCAATTGCAAATTCAAGTGTTAAAATGAGATGCAATATAATCCAGTATAAAGATGGAAACTGAGATTAACTCAAAGAGTTAATCAGGATTTTCTGACTGAGAAATACTGAAGAGAATTATAAAGATATTTAGAGATTTCTTGACAAGTCCCACGCATATGAAGCAACCAGCAAAGTAAGACTTAAAGAAGTTACATGCAAAAACCTTCACAACTGCTATAGCACTTATTAGGAAGACCATAATTTACTTGTCTGAATAGTTTGTTCCACAAATACTGTTCCTCTCCTTTAAACATCATGCTACAAATACTCTATTAGAAACACAATCTTAGATGAATCACAACAGAATAATAAGTACTTTCCATTACCCTTAAACACATTACCCCAAGACAGTGACATTTCAGTAACCATTAACAACCAGACAATTGCTAGAATCACAGGAACTGCCACTTCGTTACAATTCAAGTTTCATTTCCAACCTCTTACACTCCAGTAAGAGATGAAGCCGTAGGACAGTTTACATGCTAGCATATGTACAATGACACTCCACCAAGACTGCTAAAGTAATAATGGATTTAGAGGTACAACTGTTTTTTTCTTCTTACAGTTGTGTTTTTCATTGTAAAATCCAAGAAAAAAAATCCATCTCTTCAGGAACTTCTCACCTCTTTATTAGACAATATTCACTATCTGAGCAAACTAAAATGCTTTCCCAAGTCGGTGTCAACCTGTCATTGCACCAGAACTCTTGTTAAAAATTTCATGTGACACTAAGACTAAAAATAACACAGAAGAGAAATTTTACAGTTTGTTTTAGCAGTCAACTGTAGTGTAATCCTGGTAACACTTTTACCTAAGTTAATCTGAGCAGATTTAACACACCTAGAAGTGATGAAACATAACAAAAGGACACGAACTGGATCGGAATGCATCACAACACTCAAGAAAAAGAATTAGAAAAAGATCTGCTCCAAGAAGAAATTACATTGATGACAACCACTTGTATTCTACACAAAACAGAGGGTGGCCATAAGGTCTCACACACTGATGGCCTTCCTGTATTTAGAGATTCTACATATACAGGAAACAAACCAAACACACCTGACTCCCACCTACACTAGCTCTCCCAATATTAATTCACTTTTGCCCAAGACTGAATATAAGATGCTGCCTTAGAGTACTGATTTAGAGATGAGATTATTGGGATATCATCTAGTATTGCTGAGAAGGAAGATGTAACCTAACATGGTCCAATCTACACAGAAAAGCTTGAAGACTGCAATACAGCCTGGACATCTGTGGCTCTCAGTACAAATGGAAAGCTGGCTCTGCGTGTACTGAGCCACTGAGTCCTCTAATCTAGGCAGAACTTGATGCAACTCCCTGATTCAGAGCACACAAAGACTTGCTTTGATGTACGTGGTTGCAGGGAGGGGAGCGGAACAGAGCGTATACACAGTGAGTACTCACAGCATTTCCTTGCTTTTAGCAGTTTATTACTTATCTCAATTATTTTTTAATCTGACTTTATATAAACACAGGTTGCACCCAGTGCCAAGGTGCAAAGCTCAGCACTACTATCAATTATTTTAACACAGTCAAGTACTTTAGAAGGCAAAGTTTACCCAAACTTTACCTTTGTTCTTCTTTGCTTATGTCATAAATTAGAGAGTTGAATGATATTTTATTGTATAGAACTACTTCAAGGCATCACTAGATTTTCTACCAGTCTCATGGAAGTGGTTAACATGGTCATATCAACTCCACATACAGAGTCAAGTAACAGCCCATCACAATAAAGTTCATCAGTTAAGGTTTAACCAGTGGGATGGGATCGGTTCCCAACACTCTGCTTCCCACTGAGAGTGTTGGGTTTTTGTCAACCTAGTCTCAAGGTTGGAAGCTTAATGTCTGAGGGAAAAACAATATACTAGCAACAGCATTCTTTTACTATAATCTTCAAATGAGACTCGAATAACTAAAGTTTGTAATCTTCTCTTAGTAAAATACCTTCAGCAGAGCAAAAAACTCTCTTCCAAATAAAGAAAATTAGGCTTACCTACACCACTCAGCAGCTGATGCGACACACAGCATCAGCGCTACTGTAGCCTTTCAGGATTTTAGCATCATGCCTTCAGCTCTGTTTTTCTTCCGCATTCAGACAACAATTTCTTCTGATTAGATTTTTCCCACTCTTGCTCAATTTGCAGTAGCATGGTCTTGGTCTAAATCTGAAGATAAGAACTATCTATAAGACTTCACTATATTGTTTTTGGCAACAAGAAAATAAGTTCAGAACATGCCAACGCAGGACTAAGCCCAGGATATTGCCAACTACTGGATCTACATATTAACAAAAGTTTTAGACTATTGCTTTCACATATTTGCCCTAATAATGCTACTGCATCCAAAAAACGTGTTTGGTTTTTTTCCTATAGCTCTTTTTAAAGTGTCAGCTTCAGGAAATTCAATATAAGCCTTGGGTTGTGATAAGTGACATGCCTGCTAATTAGGGCTAAAGAAACCATTCTCTGTATCTGGTTCTTCAGTTCTTTTCTCAATGCTTTAAAATAGTGACTCTCACAATACTAAGAAACATCTGTCAACAATCCCAGATCAAGTCTTATGAGACAATGCAAAACACTGTTTTAAAGCCAAGGCAAGAAAGGGTGATTGAAGAATGTTAGAAAAAGAGGGCTCAGAAGTAATACAGAACAAGTTTGGTTTTTTCATTAAACGGATGACATTTCAAACTGAGTCTCCAGAAACACCTTCAGACTTTTAGTTTCTCATACTTGAGGAGCTTAACCAATGGCAACATAAGCTTTCATAGCAGTCCCTAACTACAGTGATTATGTTTCCTTGTCAATGTAAAAATGTAGCTGTGGCCCATGCTATTTTAACAACTTCCTTAATACAAAAGAACATAAAGGGGACACTGCTCACAGGTTTGGGTTGGTTTTTTGTTTGTTTGTTTAATTTATTCTGCTTGCAGCATTTTAACTTTTGAGAAGCTGTTGTATGAAATAAAGCAAATCGGGAATAGAGACAGACTACTGTTATTTCTAATCTTACACGACAGGTTTCAATTCGACAATAGATCTTCCCCTGATCTGCAGCGTCACTGGAAGTACACACGTATCATTCACCTGTGCAGCCTATTTTCCAGGACAAAAGCCAAAATCTGCAAGCCTACATCATAATCACCTCGCTGAAGTTGCAGTAAAGCCTCCTGCTTTCAATCCTATAAGGGCAAGCAAATACCACCCGCAAAAAAAAACAAGGACACACACTCTACGGCAGCACTGCAGCCAGCTCTGAAAAACCTTCACGATAGTGTAACAATTGCTGGGGTTTGTTATTTAACCACAGGCTGAAATCAACACACAACCAAGCGAACACGACAACCTAATGAATAACGTGGAGCAGAAAGGTGTCAAGAAACAAAGAGGCTAAAAGCCAGCTCAGGAGTTAGAGCTACCGGCTCAGGAGGTGCTGCTAAGGCAGGACCTCACCACCCCCCCCCCCCCGCACTTCAAGCCGCCTCTCTCCTCCTTGCCGAGCCCCAGCCTCACCTCCAGACCTGTCGCGACAGCCGCCAGCCAAGCGCCCGCACCCGCAGACCCTCCGCACCCGCCAGGGCACCCGAGGGAAAGCCGCTCCCGCCCCCGCGGCCCCCGCCAGGCCGGCGCGGCCGCGATTCCCGCGGGGTTTATCGCCTGCTGCCCCCGGCGGGCTGCGGGAGGCGGCTCCCCGGGACCGCCGCCCTCTCCCCGCGCCCGTCGCGCAGCACCGACCCGTCCCGACCCGTCCCGAGCCGTCCCGGCCGCGGCTCAGGGAGCCGGGCAGCGCCCGCGGGGCAGAGCAGCGCTGCAGCAGCACCCCCGCGCCCGCCCC
>WBNH01012081.1:448383-469770 GCA_013401255.1 Urocolius indicus | reverse complement strand
AAGGCGGCAGCTCCCCCATGGCGGCGGGACGGGGCGGGACGGGACGGGACGGGACGGGACGGGACGGGACGGGACGGGACACGCCGCTCCGCTCCGCCAGCCGCCGCCGTCCCGGCGAGCTGACACATCAACAAAGATGGCGGCAGCGGGCGGTGCTGCGGGCCCGGCGCGGGGGCGGGCGGGGGCGGGCTCAGCCCCGCGGCCTGCCCGGAGCGGGAGCGTCGTCCCCAGGCCTGGGGGTGATGGGGCTGTGGGAGCCTGTCGTGAAAGAGCGATGGGCCGAGTGGCAGCTCGCGACGGCTGTCGGCACGAGCACGCCTTCTCTCCGGGTCTCACCTTGGATCTTCTTCCAAGGGAATCCCCCCCAACACGTTCACAGAGAGGCCCAGGTCTGGCACAGGAGCACGCCATTCCCGGGGCACATCTCCATTCCTGGGGGTATCGCAGAGCCAGACACGGCCCGCAGCACCCCGCGGTGACGGACCGACCCTTCTCTCCACCTTTTTCGGCCGTGTACTGCCGCTGCGTTCCCACGGTGTCTGCCAAAAGGGCAGGTTGAAGGGCACCAAACGCGACGTGAGCTGAAGGTGCTACAGCTCCAGGAACTGAGGTTGCTGAATTTCACACCTAAGATAACTTAGAGCATGTGTAGGAATATTACTTCATTCGGGATGGTTTCCCATCTTTAAAGACATAACTTTTCTGGGTGAGGGATCTGTCACCCAAAACCACAGCCCTGAGAAGCTGCCATGTAGGAGGAATTCTTCACCCCAACAGTATTTTTGAGATGGTCACAAAGATACCATCATACATATTAAAAACATAAAAAAAATACATAAAAACATACATATTAAAACCATGCACATACCTATATGCTTCATACCTATAAAGCCAAGTTCATATATTAGATCTCTCTGAAAAGAAGAGGTGCTGCATAAGCTTACTTAGAAACATAAACTGGGAGCATTTTTTTCAGACGATGTTACCTTTTCTCATTCCTTCCAAGTAACTGGAATTTCAAAATCACAAATGCAGATTTTGGAGTCCTAGAAACTACCCTCTTGAATCCTTTCCACAGATCCTCAAAACCAACTCTGGGATCTTAGAGAAAAATCAATCTGCAAACCATTTGGAGCTCATAACCACAAACCTTTGTATTTCCATTATTTTGGGGAAGGTAACAGTGCTTCAGATAATTAAACATTAATATCCCATCCGTCACTTCTAAAGCACTGAAGGAGTCAGATGAAAGCATGTCTTTAAAAATATTATTCAGGTGAGAGCATAAACTAGAGTAGGTTGTGAAGAGGACTGGTGGCCTCAGCTTTAACCTCCAGATATTATTTTGCAAGCAAACATCTGGCCCTATCTTTGCTTACAGTATGCTGTACGTTCCATATTGCTAAAAAATACATTAAAAATCAGGTGTAGGATACAGATAAGCAAAATTTGTCCATTTTCAGAAAGCAGTGCCATGCAATGCTCACTTGCTAAATGCCATGCAGCCCAAATCTAAGCTTTCATTTCTGAAATGCATCTTTGCTGTTCCTATTCCTGTTCTGCAGCGGACCAGCAAAGTTCACTCAGCCTCTCTGCTCTGTAACACTGTCACTGCAGCGTCCAAATGCCTCTCATTCAGTCTTCACTTTTAGTGCAGAGACATCATTGTACTCTAGCTCCAGCTCCTTAAGATTTATGCTTCTGCTTTGCTGTATACTTTGTCTGCGGTCCCACCAACATTAATCGTCTGTGGCTTGTCTGTCCCACCAGATGCCACAGAATTGCAGTTGATTTTCACTGTTTATTCTGGACATTTGTTTTTTTAGCAGGACTGAAATCAGGTTAAGAAAACTGAGCCTGAGTTCTTCCTTAAAGGCAGACAAAAAGAACTTTTTTTGTACTCAGCTGGACTTCACACAGCTCTAGTCACAGCAATGATGCCCAGATGGTTCTGATTCTTATAATACCCTGTGTCGAGTTTTCATCTAAACAGTATCTCATTCCCAGGAGGAATGACAGGACATAGAGGGAGGCCTTTCCCAAAAGGTCTGCATTCATATTAAATAAGAAAGACTGAATGACGGTAACAGCCAGCCATAGTTCTTGTTTGCCATATACAAATGCTGAGGAAGACAATTTCCGAGTGAGAGAACTTATCACCTGAAACACAGTCATACACAACAGCCTTCTCTTCTGCTGCAGACGTAAGGTCTGCATTGCAGAGGCAGAAGCAGAATTTGGTCCGTATTTCCAAAAGGTTGTAGTTCTGGCTTCTGGCTCATGCTTCAATAGCTACGAAAGAAATAAGTGTTCATGTAATTGCTCCATTTCCAGGAGATGTTTGTTAATCATATCTAGCATTTGCATAGCTTTGCCCACTGGAGGGGCTTACAATCCTATGCTTTCTCCTTCAACTAAAAAAAAGTGTTAGCAACTCCACTTTAAGGGAGAACAAGAAGGCAGTTGAAACAGCAAATGTGCAGAACACCCACACTCCTGTGGGACCACTGGATCTAGAAAGCTGTGGCTGGCATCACCGAAGAGGAGCTGGGAGCAGAGCCCAGGTTGCCTGACTCCCATCCTCTGCACTCCTCAGAAGGCTAGTCTGGTATAATGTAATCACTGCAGGCTGATTTGATTCCTGCACTTCACAGCAAGACAAGGTTTTATGACATATAAAGTTATCATTTTCTTCATTAGGAATCACTTTCATTGTCTATTTTATTCTAAATAAGCACAGTTTGCTAGAGGGCTTCAGAGAGCAGCACCCAAAAGCAGAGGAGGAGCCACATCTTCCTTCCATGTGCCATGTAGGGAGCATCTCTGCTGAAGCTGCAGCCCCAAGGTAAAGGCTTTGCCACCACTATCGTGTCTAATCTATGCACAGGAAATCCTAAGTGTGACTGTGATTATACAGGTGCTGTGAGTAAGTTATACCTGGGAAAACCTATTTTCATTTTGTGTTGTTTGGACTGCCCTTTGTTCATCATGTAGCACAGTGGTGTCCCAGATAGTTCCTAGGCATTTAGATTCTACAAATTAGAGCTAATGACACCTTGGTACAGTTATTACAAAGCCTACACGTAGGGAAGCCCAAAGCTGTCACTAAAAATTGCAGGCAAGCCACATCAACCTCCTGCAGTTCCTGTGATGTTGTGGAGTAGCCTCCATGCTAACAGCACTCTCCCAAGTACCTCTTGACACTCCTTCACATTTATCTTTTTCCACTGCTGCAGACAAACCTGGGTTTTCTTTTTCAGAATTAATTTTACTCCTGTCATTTCCTGCCCTTTCTTGTTGCAGTACCCTGAGGCACGGAAAGTCCCAAGTGACTGACATTTAAAAAACAAAACCAATGAAAACAACACTTGCCTTGTCGCCATCATTCCTTGCAACTTCTTACAGCAGGAAAACTTTGTGCCAGTTCACATGCTGATAAAGTTCTGTCTCCAGTGGGATACTTGATTTTTCCCTTTCATTGCACCCTGTCAATATACTTCCAGCACAGTCTATAGTGTTAATTAGTTTCATTTCAAAAGGCTGTTCAGAGCGGCAGCATTGTTTTGCTTCAGCAGGCCCTGTGGATCAGAACGGCTAGCCGGCTAAATGTACTAGAAACATTTATGGCTAAACTAGAGCCACAAAGATAATAAAATAATTTTTTGGAGAGAGGCCTGAAAGACAGAGAAGTATTTCTTCTCGTCTCACTAGTATTTGTTCTTCTTAGGCTTGAAGATGATTGGGCTAATCTTAGAGACAGAATAACATGATGCAGGGAGATAATGGACGCTGTATGATCATAAATTGCCCTGTCTGTAATTGTGCCTTCTTTTTTTACGGAAACACTGGGCAATTTAGCAGGTGGATTTACTGAAATCCCACCTAATTCTACCTCATTTTTCCTCCTGCTTTCAGAGCAGCCTCTGATACAGTCAGCTTCTGCTAAGATTGTTGCTGAGGTCTAGAGGTTCATTGGAGCCATGAGGAGTACCTCCTCTGTCTAAAACACCTGGAAAAAAAAACTCTACAAAACTTTGATGTGTTGTTCTCTTTGCTTCTAAGAATACTTGGTGGGGAACAACAGTTTGGTAGACAGGACCCTGGACTCAAACACAGAAGATTTTGACTGAAATGCTGTCACAGCCAGACTCTAAATGGTTTTAAGGTAAAATAGCAGTGTTTCAGTTTCTTCTCTATAAACAGAGATATGTGTTCTTTGCCCCCCAGAACTTCTAAGAATAAAATCCATCACTGATTTTATTCACTTTAATAATGACAAAGGTATAGGCACTAAAATAGTCCAGACTCATTTATTTTTGCTGAAATTTTAACTGCATAGCACTGAGAATACCTGAGAGCATGTCTAAGTAGTAGTATAACTGCAGAAGTGTTGAGGATGAAGCATGTTTTCCAGTGTAGGCAGGAACATGAGAATGGGAAACAAGAAAAAGAGGAAAAGAGAATAGTTTGGAAATGGGAAGATGAAACGAGTTATTTTCTAGGCTGCAGGGCAAAGTTAACATATTTTAAAGCGAAAATTTACCAACTTCAGGTATGAAACATCATCATTCTGGTACTGATCTTACAGCCACCTCCTGAATGTGTATGAAACAACATTGTTTGATGTGTCCTGAGAAAATTTTCCATGTCACTGGAGAAATGACAGAAAGCAGCTATACACCTTCCCTGCTGCTGAACTAGGAACGGTTAACCCCAGATGTGGATGTGCCCAACAAGCCAAGTCAGGAGAAGACAAAGGTTGCTCAGGCACAGACTATACTCACATTCTGAGTATAGTCTGTAGATATTTTGTGAAATTATGAGCTAAAACGACACTGATCCTCATTGCTCTCTGCAGCTACTGTTTCATAACCCTTACTTATTCTGTTACCTTTTTGCCTCAGTAAGAGCAGCGCGGTACACGGACCCCCAAGGACTGCGCGGGGTCCACAGCGCGACCACGGATGCCTCGCTGTCCTTCACCAAATCTTGCTGTGAACAGAATGACAAATCAGTACTGCTTTTAACTAACAGGACAGGTGCAACAGCATTTATGACTAACGTGTTTTTGACCAGGGATGTGACAACCACGCCGAAGCTCGCAGGGAAAAACCACGCAGCCTGAGCTGCCAAGCGCAGAGTGGCACTGCCGAGGAGGAGCCCACTCTCCTGCTGAGGGGACCTGACCCCCCACCGCTGCCCGGGGCTGGGGGTGGGGGGTCTCCTCAGCCCCTCTGCCAGCCGTTTAACAACACAGGTCGCCTTACCGGTGTTACTCTAAAGCGCACCATGCCAGAGTTGCTCGGAGTACCCCTCTCAGACAAAGATGGTGGCAGCGCGGAGCCGCGGCGGACAAGCAGTACGTATGCCCTCGGCTCGGCTCGGCTCGGCTCGGCCCGGCTGCTGGGCGGGCTCGGGGTGGCGGTGGGGACCATCCCTCCCCTTTCACGGGCCGGCGCTTCCCCGCCAGCCGCTACCGGAGCCCGAGGTGAGAGGCCGCGCGTGGCCCCGGCTGCGCGCTGCTGCGGGGCGAGAACCCTGCGGGTGAACGCTTCTGGGGCTCGGGGAGGGTCCGGAGGCGCCGGGGTGGGCACGTTCAGCTTTATTGCGAGGCAGTCAAAACAACACGTGAGGGTACTACTCGGTTGTGGTTGTGAAGGCTGGTTTCTGCTTTAGCTGCTTGCAGTCAATTAACACACTGCTCTGCTCTGTTTTTAGGTTCATTTTGCTTTCTCCCATGTGATGTAGTAAGAGACCCTGTGTATATTTCCCATAACTATGTATTGTGTTAGCATTCGGAGGGCAGTAGGATACTACTCAGTTGTGGTTGAGAAAGCTCGTTTCTGGTTTAGCTGCTTGCAGTCAATTAACACACTGCTCTGCTCTGTTTTTAGGTTCATTTTGCTTTCTCCCATGTGATGTAGTAAGAGACCCTGTGTATATTTTCAGTGATTATATCGTGTGTTAGCATTTGGAGGGGAGGTGGTGGAAGTTCATTTTGGCAGAGCCCCGGGCAGCAGTTTTGCTTCAGGTATTGGCTCTGCTTGCTCAGAAACAGGTTGTTGTCCCAGGGCTTTAGGCTTTTGCCTGGAGGAACCGAGGAGTGCAGATTATGTATCAGCAAAGGGGCAGTTTATCTAGTCTCTTCCACAGAAGGGAGAATTAAGTTGCTCAGGAGGAGACAACTGCTTTCCTCCCTGGGTTCACTGCAAGCTGATCCTGGGAAGCAGACAGCACTGAGCGCGCAACACAAACCTTGCACTGGTGACACAGCCCACCTGGCTCCTGGCATCTCCTTTTGCTCAAACATGCTCACAGAATAGTAGGAGTAGATAAAAAAAGCCTTGCGTCTTCCTGCAAATACTCCATAACACAGGCATGCATTGGCGTTGTTAATTGGATCCCTTTACAAATGCTTCTGTTTCTAGGCATTTCAGTGGATGGAATGAGTGGGAGAAGGAGCTCACTGGTGACAGCTGCAGCTAATAAAGGAAACACTGTGAGTTATTGCACTTTATAATTGCCCCAAATATTCTGAGCATTTCTAGATGGCAAAAATGATGTCTATATATCGCTCCTTCTAGAACACTGAAATTTTGCCTCTTTTTGTTGTCAGAGTTTGGTATATTAGAATATTTCTAGCCTAATTGCTTTTTTTTTTTCCTAGTAAGAAACACTGAATATTTTTTTTCTCTGTAGGTGTTGTATTCAGATTTGAGTCCTGAGAAGCCAAAGAAATTGCACAGTTCCTCTGAAAATATTTTCTCTATTGGCTGTGTTGAGAGTCTCTTCAGGTCGTTAACACCCCCCGGTGAAATGAGGACTTGCCATCACTGTGGCTTGTTTGGTAAGTAGTCTGTGTAAGGCCAGTTGTCCTGTGGTCTGTGATTCATAGTATAATTATCAGTGAAACCAAATCAGGTTTGGTTAGAAATGTCTTAAAGTGGAAGTGTATTTTGTTTCTCAGATGGAAACGTAGTGAGCATTCAGAGCATAGTTGGAGTTATGGAACTCAGATGAGAGCGTCTCTTGAATCAAAAATGTTTTGTGCTTTCTTTTTTTTTTTTTCCTTCTTAAATATAAAAGAAATTTGGGACATCTGAGACAGTAATGTCTGATGGCTACATGTGAATACAAATACCTCTTTGTGTATGCTTAGAAGTGTAGTGAAACTGTCTTTTAAAGCAGTTCTTAAATAATACATGGAGTCTGTACCTTAACAGCTGTTTCTCTCTGACTTTTTTCTTCCCCCCTCCTCTTAGGATCCCTCAGATGTTCACAATGCAAGCAAATAACCTATTGTTCTGAAGACTGTCGGACAAAAGATTGGAGGGCACATAGGGTTGTGTGTGTGCCAATTAAGCAGAGGCAAGTTTGTTGAAAGATCTTTACAGTGTCCCTCCCAGTACAACTTAAATGACCCTGCAAAGGCACTATTATATTAAAATATGTTGCTATTCTTAGGCTAGTACTGTCTGATGTCATACTTGTTAGAAAAGTCAACAGTACTGCTTTAGAAGGTGAGATCTTTACAGATCTTTCCTCTTGTTGGAATTCTTAAGGGGTTCTGTAGCATGGCTTAAAGCAAAAGTATTTTTTTACTTGCATCAGAACTGTGTGAGCATGCAGTAAGAATATCAACTTATCATATTCTGTTATTGTGGTTGACGATGTAGGGAAAGGAGGAGAAATGAGGCTGTGCCTTTGAGCAGTGGCATGGTCAATGGATTGTAACAGATACTGAAGAGAGACCCTTTGAATCTGACTATAGCCTCCGTGAATGTCATGGATATTTTACCATTCATGAGCACAGCTGTGATTGGAAGTCATCGCAGCCCATGCTCTAGCTGCTGCTTACTGCTTTTTGACATGCCATTTCAGGTGCTTGAGAGATCTTTCCCTAATTTGTTTCAATTAAAGCACCATTAGGTTACGGCACAATGCAAATTGTCTGACTTTGGAATGGTTTGAGAGTGTTCTGAACATTTAGGCTGGCAGTCTCTAGCAAAGAGGAATGACTGCAGTTCAGTGAATCTGCAGCCAGGTGTCCATAATCAAAGCTTACAAGAGATTTTTTTTGTCTAAAGTTTTGTTACAGTGACTGAATAGGAGGGACACAGGGACAACCTGGCATATATGTTATCTGGGTATTACTTACATATTCAACTGAAATAGTAACACTGGGGGATGTGGGTGGGGGGGAGGAGCAATATTAAGGTTCTTAAGGTTGGCTTGAGCTTAGTGTTAGCAGAAGTCCCCAACAACAGGGTAAGATTTTTTTTCTTTCTTCTCCATTTTAGACTTTTTAAAATTTTGTTTTGTTGATGGCATCAGGTGAAACACGCTAAATGTTGCATGACAGGGAAGTAACAAATTTCCCTTTCTGCATTTTGTTGGAGGAGGAATAAGGGTTGACAAAACCCACATCTTTGGGTCGGGTTTTTTTTTAATTCTCTTTTCAAGTAGGTGTCTGTCTTTGGTTCTTCGAAGTTTAACATCTTTTTTCTTTGATTACAGTGTAAGTAATAACAATGGAGGCAAGTCACCTGATAAAACCAAGAAGAAAGTTTGTCTTAAGGTATGGAATACAATTTTCATTATGTCTTGAATGGAACTACTGTGACTTAACCTGTCCAGGAAAGGTACATGTTCCAAAGTTTCTAATCCTCTTCTTTCAGAGAGATCTGCCCTTCAAATGAAAAGTTACTGGGAGAAGGATTCAAAACCATGTTACTTCTGGAGCCCTTAGCAAAACTATCAGAAAGCTTGGGGTTTTATTTGGAAAGCATTTTTAAAAGTGAAAAATCAAGATGTTTATGATATTACTGGAGAAATATTTTAGGAAGGAAATGGATTCTGGTGTTTTGTTTTCTGTGTAGATCACAAACTGATGGTTGGGGTGCTGTAAATTTTCTGAGAAATACATTGAATGCGGTATTGGATTCTAACATGTAGATAAGCTTTTGTTTCTTTGCTGTGACAGGAATTAAACATGACATGGTTCTGCTTTGTAAAGTCTCTTGATCTTACATTCAGCCAAACACTTTGTCTTGTGCAAGAGATCATTTTACTGTCTTTGTGGCTTCTTGGGATGATACTTAGGAAAGCAAGTAAATGTGCATACCTCCAACTAGCCTCACGTTTGCAGTGTACAGTTTGCAGTAAACTCCATCATGCACTTCTTTGAAACAGCTCATTCATCTGTTTAACTTTTTGAAGGAGTTTTGAAAGAAGGTTTAATTTTGGGTCATGAGACTTCTGTTAGTGCATCCTGATAAGTTTCTGCAGTGTGGGTATTTCTGACTGTTCTAATAAAACCGATCAACTGGGAGGGTGGGACCTTGATATCTAGAGGGTGTGCAATATGAAGAAACAATTTGTAGCTAATTTATTTTGAAGTAACAGAAGCTTTGCTTTTTCCTTGCTTCATCTTCTGGAACTCAAGTCAGTTCTGTGAAAGTAAGAGAGCTTTTATTGCATATGGAACAATATTTACTGACTTCTGCTATTATACTATGAGATGTGTTTTTTATGGAAAAGCTTCTACAAGGAACTTTGTTGCAAGTCAACAATTCATTTGCCAGTTGCAACAGTAATCTCAGCCATCAATTATTATCTGTGGTATGTTAGTCCAAATGTAAAAGTGTTTTTCCCCAAAAGGTGCTAATGAGGTTATCTTTCTAGTGTTTTTTAGCATGTCACAGACACAAATGGTATGCGTTGGGCAGGTTGCAGTAAATGTTTAGACTTTGTTTAAAAATGGGTGCCAGGAGCTAAAGCCATGACTATAATTACAGCTACAAGGAAGCAAGTAGAATTTAGTTCTTATTTATGAGAGCATCATAAATAGGAAATGTGTCTGAGTTGTGTAAAACATGTATGAAGGGAAGAGGTGAAGGTGGTTTTTTTGTTGCCTGTTCAGCATATCTCTGTAATAATTTTTTAAGTTATTTGCAAGAGTAATGCAAAGTCTGTAAGACTTCTTACTGAAAGTCAGCAAAAGCATTTTTTTCCATGTTTCTTGAAATGATGGTAAGTTCTTTTTTGTTGTTGTTTGTTATTACAAAGAGCTACAGCTGGAAAACTCTGGTGTAAACATAACCTGTAGATGTTTTAAATAGGGTAATTCAACTTCTGTGGAGTCTCTCGATACAGAAAAGCCCATCAAGAAAGTAATGATTTCAGATCTCCAGACTCTAGGGATCAAAAACGCTATGGAAGTGCAGGTACTTTTTTTTTTAAAAGAATCCAATATTTAATTGGAAACTTTATTAAATATGTATAGCTGTGTGTCGTGTCAGCTCTTTTTCTCATTTTGCTCATGTGTAAAATTCCTTGATTTTTATAAAGATGAGGCAGGGCTGGGGGAGAGTATTTCTGTGAAGGTGGACATCACTGGTGTGTTCCTTGCAGTTAATTACTGCTGGATTCAAAACAAAAGAACAAAATCAAGTGAAATGCGTTCCTTGAAAAGAGGTCCTGAATAATCCTGTAGATTGTTCTTGCATAATTATGGTCTACTATTACTTTTCTCTTTTTAGGGTACACTAGCAGAGTTCAAGAGTCTGAGCGAATTTTATCTACAAATGAATCGTCCAGAAGTTTTAGACCAGATGAATAAACTTTCTGTGAAACTGCAAAAGTGTTATGGTAACACAGTTCTTGAAAAGAAATACATTGCTACCAAAGGGGAAGTCTGCATTGCAAGGTGTTCTTTGGATCAGGTAACATCTGATTGTCCATGAAATAACTAGCTTTATAATATCTGGAATTCAAATTGAAGGTACTGAGGATTCCCCCCCCCCACGAGATTTAGTTCTATATGTATGTAAGCTTCATAGATGCTGTTTAGGCACATCTGAACTTCATGAAGTTCAAGGGCAAGTGCAACGTAAGGGAGCCATGGAGCTGTTGGAGTGAGTCCAGAGGAGGACCACATAGATGACCAGAGGGCTGAAGCACCTCTGCTATGAAGACAGGCTGACAGACTTGGGAGGTGTTCAACCAGAAGGAAAAAAGGCTTTGGGGAGACCTTATAGCTGTCTTCCAGTACCTAAAGGGGACTACAGGAAAGCTGGAGAGTGACATTTGACAAGAGCATGCACGACAAGGGGTAGTAGCTTTAAACTGAAAGAGGGTAGATTTAGATTAGTTTTTAGGAAGAAACTCTTCACAATGAGGGTGGTGAGGCACTGGCATAGGTTGCCCAGAGAGGTTGTGGATGCCCCATCACTGAAAGTGTTCAAGGCCAGGTTGGTCGAGGCTTTAAGTGACCTGATCTTGTGCAGGTGTCCTTGCCCATAGCAGAGAGAGTGAAACAAGATGATCTATGAAGTCCCTTCCAACCCAAACAATTCATTCTGCAAAGAAGTAAAGCAGAGTATGTTGTGTCCTGACTAAGATTGTCATTTATCTCTACACAGACCTGGAGCAGAGCACTGGTAAAAGATGTGGATACGTTTCAGAAGAAAGCACAAGTATTCTTTATAGATTATGGAAATGAAGAAGATATTCCACTCTCCTGTCTCAGAGCTCTGCACAAAGACACTGAACTGTTGGTTCCTCCATGTGTGAGTTCAGTTTTCCTGTTGGTAGCCAAAATATTTTAAATGAGTAGCTCTGGAATGAATGTAACTTGTGTCTCAATGTAAGTCATTATCACAGCATTTTCAGTGAAAGTGATGCAGAAAACCTCCTGTACTGCACAAAATTCACCATCTGAAATGTTTCCTTGCTTTTCCATAGGAGTAGGGAAGACTGCCTGGTTGTGTTTTTTTTTTTCTTCCTGGTCCTAGATTTCTTGGGTTCTGAGCTGCTAAAAAGCCCTGCAGAGCAATTAGAGTTTAAGGGACATGCAGACCTAAAGGAAAGCAGGGGAAACATTCTACCTGCATATTCTAATCTGGACTCAGGAGAAATGACTTGTAGTTTGAGCAAACTGGAGTAAAGACAGCGGTTGATCTGAGTTCATTGCCATACAATGTAAATGTCTTCAATTACATAATAAATAGATGGTCTAGCTTTAATCTGTGAATTAAACTAGGACATTGAACTATGCACCAAGAAGAATGGAGAAGCCACCTTTTCAACTGGGTGGCAACTGTTATAGGCTGCTACTGGAATGGTCTTTGTTGCGATGACTTTCTGCTGGGTCCCTAAAAGATTCTGAGAGCTGTTTGCATCTTGGCTTAAAACCTTCAGTGTCTACAGGGGACTTGTTAGGACGTGCACCTCTGGTCAGATGTATGATGCAGCCATGCCTGACAAAACAGCATTAATAGTGGGAGAATCACAGGAAATGTCAACTCTTGTAAAGAAGCTGGTTGAATTGATAGCACTTCAAATTCCAACAGCAGCTTTACGTTCTGTATGCAATATGATATTTCTGAGGCCTTTAATTATTGATAAACAGCCTTCTATCTCTTCTTGTTCTAACTATGATTCTTTCCAGGTCATTAAATGTTCCTTTGCTAATTGTGATGGAAAAAGAAAAGGATGGAATGAAGGCATCGCCAGCTTTTTGTCCCAAATGGTGGGAGAGCAATGTTCGGTAACTGTTGTTGAAATATTACAGGAGGAAATGATGTTGAGCTTTGCTGTAGATGTTATTCTTGCAGGTTTTGGTGAGTATTTGTTGTGTGGGAGGAAAAAATTAACCGCAACAAAGTTGACAAGTCTTTCATATTGACTTTCCCTCCTCTTACTCCTGCCTCTAGAGAGGCTTTTCTTTTGCTCTCCTTCCTCTTGTCACTCTCCCAACCTTCCCCTTGATTTTTTTTATTATTATTTTCTTTTAATTTATTTTATATCAGCTTTCCATTAGAGGTCATTGTAAAAAGTCTATACCTGAAATATCTTGTTACATTCGATAACTTTAAATCTTCTTATGATTACTTTTCCAGTAGAGTTGTAATAAAGTCATCATTTTTTTGGACTGTCTTGTTTATTTTTCTGTTTTAATGGATGCATGCAAATTTGAGACTATGTTGTCCCTTTTATCTCATGCATTTTAAACTCTCTTAAAATTATAATATCAGCTTTTAGTTCCACTAAGGATTTTACCAGCTTTTCTTACAGTTCATACATGCTCACTAAAAAATATCCCAAAGACAATGTAACTGGATATTGTTATATCTAGTTGGAGAACTGTTAAGTGTGTTTGCATTGCTGATTTAACAAGCCTCAGGGATAGAGACAAGGAGAGGATGTGAGGAGTCTCAAAGGTTTTTCATTTGAGCTGAGGAGGTGGCTTTGATGGTGGAGCCAGATCGATGCACAGATTGCATGCCCCTTGTGATTATTATTTCTGTTTTGAAAGAAATGGTGGTTGATCCTCTTGGCTTGGTAAAATTCCTGGTGTGCTGTAAGCTTATCTCTAGGTCATAGTCTTTGCAGTCTATAAAATGCTGATTTGTCTTGGTGATGTGTAAATTCAACCGATTCAGGGTTGTGCCAGGCATATTTCACAGTTGGGTTGCTTTACAGCATGTAAATGGCAAAGCAATATCACTTCCCAGCCTCTTGGAGAGAAGACTACAAAAAAAATCACTACATCTGTAAAATCTGGCATGCACCTATTCTGTGGGTTTTTTTACAATCATTTGCATTAAGGTTTTAAGTTGAAAATAATTCCCTTGAAAGCTTGGAATGCTGTTTCATGCATCAGAAGTGGAATGTGTAATAGCTAAGAAACTCCACATTTCTTTGTAAATCTTGGTAACTCATCGCATACTCAGTGTTGTGAATATGGAGGTAAGTTATGAGCTCTCATGTCTGAAAAGCTGTAATGAGTCTAGTGACTAGAAGTAAATGTTGATTGTTACTGCTTTGCTCATTTCATTTAGTCAAACAGTCTTGGAGCTGTGAAGTTGTTCAGAAAACTTCAGTTGTTGAAACTACTTTTACTTTGTGTTCTAAGAATATTGAGTGTTCAACAAATGAGTAGAACGTACTCACCTTGTGATAGGGATAAAGGTCAAGTTCCAAAGATGGTTCTGAAATGAAACTAAATGATGACTGTCTGAAATGGTCAATAACCTTGTTTCTTACATCTGTATTTTAGGAGACTGCCTGAATAAAGTACCTTTAGAAATGAGGCCTGATATAACTCCAGGAAGTAATGACGAAGCAGTAGACTTTCCAAAAGGTAAGCAAGCAAATTAAACTTCTTGGTAAGAGACACAAAAAACCTTGGAAACTTTAGATCCTCCTGTGTTGTGTGATATTCTGAATATAGTAAATACTCCATCTGTTCACTAGTGTCACCTCCTACTTAAAAACATTGGCTAATGGAGCTTCCTTCCATTCCCTACAGTGCACAAATGCTTTTTAGTTGTGTGAAGTACATGTTTACTGATGATTATGTAAGCATGAATTTAATATGACAGAAGTTTTCAAAGTCCAGAGAGTCAGCAAAAAGAATGAACTGCTTCAGTGCATTTGATTTTTCAAACTAATCTGCCTTTTCATCAGCAACTTCTTTTTATCTCTTAATGTACAGTGCCAGAAAACCATCCTGAGGGAAGTAAAGAAAAAATACCTGAAGATGAAGAAAGATGTGCTGATTCAGTTGCAGAGTTTGTCTCTGTATGTGTTGGAGAAGTATTTTCTGGAGTGGTTTCCTTCATCCAAAACCCAGACAACTTCTTCTGTCAGCAGTTGTGCAGTAGCTGTGAGTGATGCGTTGAACGCGGGATGCACAATCCCTAGTGTGGTGCATGTGTCAGTTTAGTAGAGCATGGCTGGAGGGAGATGTTGCTGGTCTTCTAGCTTGACCTGAAGTGGTGATTCCCTGTACTTTTAGGCTGTACCTTGGTCAGTTAAGAGCCATGGTGGCGTAGAGGATATTTTTGGCCGCGTTAGCTGTTAATGTCACTTACTAACTGATCATTTGTGGGCAGTCTGATTTGGACAAAGTGCAAAGATGTTGTGGTGTGGATGTTGGTGATCTGAGGTCAATTTGTATCACAAATATATAACGTTAAATAAGTTCTCTCGGTTGTTCCAGAAATGTGTGAGTTTCTAATTACTTAGTTTATTCCTATTTATGGTATTAATGTCCTGTTGCTTTACCACTGGTGAAAAGCATTTCCTTATAGGTTGTGTGTGTGTACCAAACTTATTTGGTATGTAGCATGGGGAGAGAATAAGAGGGCCAGGTAACAGCACCCAAACCCCACTTTGGTGTCTTCTGATACAGTGAAGACTGTAAGTAACAGTATGGCAGACCAAAGTGCTAAGCTGCAGAGATTGCTGGTGCATCTCCCACAGTGCCTGTCTACAGATATCTAGGCGAGAAGAACAGCAGACTGAGTTTGTACGATGCGTCTGAACCAGCTTCTCCTCCTCCACCCCTATCTAAAAGGGCTTTTGTAGCTTGATGTGATGTTGTGGGTCTCCTGTGGTGAATTCTCATCTGTCTACTTGTGCAGCTTTTGAATTCTGAGTAGACTCATAGCATAGTGTGTCCTTTGACAAGAAGTGACACTCGTCACCTGTCTGTTGTTGGAAGAACTGTCTTCCTTGCTTTCTTTCTACATGCCTCCATTAGTTTGCTTTGAGTTGCTGCTGGATTCAGTTTTGTCCTGTGGTGAAAAAGTCTGTGACTGATTTCCCATTCCATTCTCTTTACCACTGTGGTTCCTCAGACTCGTGTGAAGAGCTCACTTCGATCTTACTAACTGGTTCTGGTCTCATTGCTGTTCTGCTGTTAAGTTAAACATCACATTAAATAATTTCCATTATGCTATTATTCTTCCAGACTTTGAACTTAAGATCTGTGTATTTCTGTAATAATTAGAAGGCAGTGCATGTTCCAAAACGTGTGTTTTAACATCAGGTCCACTCGCTGATCTTCAAGCGTCACTTAATGAACAATGTGACAGATTTCCCTGTAGTCTAGATTTCCATCCTGCTGTTGGAGATTTGTGCTGTGCTCAGTTCAAAGGTAAGAATGGAGTGAAAATATGGCTTTTAATTTGTGTCACTCTAATTTGTTACAAAACCTCCACATTTAGAGATACTTCATATGGAGTTCATTGTACCTGGTTTTGTGGATAGAATTTGGTGGTGAATTTAAAAATTAACAAATGATGACATCTATAAAATACTTGTTCAGAAAATTTTGGGCCACAAAACGGTCCCTTCGTTGAGCAGACTTTTAACACTGGATTAGTTTTGTATAAAGAAACTTTTTAAGAGAACATGAAGAAGTTAGAGTTTTTATTTGTTGATGAGCACTATTTCCCATGCCTAGAAATAACTAGACACTTGAAATTTTAGACACTGGAAAAGCAGCAGAAGAAATGGATTATGTGCAATGATGCTGCTCTGATAAACTTCTCAATGTTATCTAGAGAAGAACTGGTAGTCTTGAATTATATATTCGTGATTTAGCTTCCTCTGTTAGTTACCACTGATGTCAGGTTTCTGCAGGCCTCATGTCAAAATTGAGTCTTACCTAAACACAGGCTAGTATTCTGCATGCAGCAGTGTTCTCTGCTAAGAATTCTTAAGTTTAGATGAAAGCAATACTTTTTATTTAATAGAATCTGAAGTCCCGTGTGCTTAAGTGCAGCAGGATGAAAGTGAATGTCTCACAGATCATTATCCTGTTCATCCAGCTTTGACCAAGAGTAAAAAAAAGAACAACAAACACACATTCTGCTCTTAGGCCTTTTTTTTTCTGGTCAGAAATGTGGCTGCTATAACTTCTTTATGTGACTGATAAACATTCCTGATTGTTTATTTCTTTCCATTTCCTGCACTTTTGCTGCTTTGAATAATTTAGCTGTGTAACTGAACAGATGAACAAAAATAAATGCTTTTTTGCACGTTCTGAAAAATCTACTGCTGCCACTAAGCTGTTTTGGCATTTGAATGGGCACTGGTTTTGAGTGCCTAGCTAGGGAAAGCTGTCAGTTTGGCACCTCACTCTTGGGAAACTTGAGTAAGCTTTGTATTTCTAGTTCTCAAATGTTTCAGTTGAATTAAAATACTTGAATTATTAGATCTGAGATGTTGCCTTTAAATTGCTCATCATTGTGGTCAACTGAGATACTATTTGCAGTTGTTGGAATGTATTGGACTTAAGCACTACACCCACAATATGTAGTCAGTTCTTTGTTGTAGTATGTACTTATGTGTGGAGGGTGTCTTTAGGGAAAGAATAAGTTTGCATGAGGGGTGATGGTGGTAGATGTTGCATCGGTAAGGGTTTTGTGAAGGTTTGTGTGAAATGTAATGCTGCTGTTTTATGTTGAGATTGCTGTTGGATTTTTATATTGGTCTGCCACCAAATAACCATTCTATTCCCAGAAATTAAAAGAAAGTACAATGAACACTTGTATCTTCCTTTCTAGAAGACAATCTTTGGTATCGTGCTGCTGTGCTAGAACACATTTCTGAAGATATTGTTTTGGTGGTCTACATAGATTATGGGAATTTGGAAGCTGTTCCACTGACCAGACTTCGTCCTATAATTCCAAGATTAAGGGATTTGCCAGCTCTAGCCATCAGGTGTACCTTGGCAGGTATGAAATAATCTGTTTCAAACTGGACAGAGGCAACAAAATAAGTGCTGGAGTTACCTGATGACCATACCTGTGATATCTTACATTTAAATACAGGGAAAGATGGAGATAACAGTAGGTGTTACTTGCAGAAATTCTAATTGTTGTGGCACATCTGCAAGGCTTCCCTTTGATGTAGAGATGGAACCAATACATAGGGAATGTGACCAAAAGAAGTCTCTCTTCTGAGGCAAATCATGATACTGGTAACGAGCATTCCAAGATTAAGAAAGGTCTTAAGCAAAACGTGGAGACAAAAAAGCAATCAGATGAGACATTTCCAGATTAGAGTCATAAAATACATCTTTTTTGGAAGGCAACTTCTGCCAATCTGTTATTAGAAACAATCTGTTACTATATTATAGTGTATGTATATGAGAGATTATAACTTGAATTTTAGAAATAGGAGCATAAAGAGTAAATGTTTAAGGAGGAAGGAAGCCTATAGCAGCAGTTACAGTGTCTGAGAAATGGTAGTGTTCTTCAAAACTATAGGCTGTATTCACAAGACTCAAAGGCTGACACTTCCTATAATTTTATACAAAGGGAATATTGAGTCTGAATTTACTCTTCTTGTGATGTTTGTCAGGTTTTTATTAAATCCAAGTACTCAATAGTTCAGAATACAAATAATTGGGTTAGGACTCTTGTTAAAGCATGAGGAGTGAGTTTGAGCTGTTTGGTGTATCTACTGCTTAATCTGTGTTTTAAACAGCACTGTTGTGCTTTTCCACATGTTGTTGAGACTTGGACTGTCCTCAGAACCTTTTTATGCTACGTGACTTTTTAGGTGTAAAGCCACCGTTAGAATTCTGGACCTCAAAAGCTACTTCTGTTATGAAACAACTGGTGAAAAACAAAGTGTTCGTGGTAAAAGTAGTGGGTAAAGAAAGTGTTAAATCTGTGGTGGAGCTTGTAGATACATCAGTTACTCCAGAAATGAATTTATCAAGCTATCTCATAAAGAATGGCATTGCAGCTGAGAAGCTAAGGATAACCTTACCAGCAACTGCAACAAGTGATGTTAAGCAAGCAAAGGGTGAGTATGAACGTGTCCTGCTGAAGTGATGGTTTTTAACTTCTTACTACAGTGAGTACAAAGAACACAAGTTCTTAACTGGTAAGAACTTTTCAGTTTGGATCATGAAGTCTGCCCTACACAGCCCTGAAGTTTAGCCATGGCAGATTCAAAATGGTGTGTTGTTTGTGTGTCAGTGTGTGTGCAAACATCGCAAAGTTGCAATTGCTTACTTTTGGAAGACCATACTAGTGTTTCACTTACTCTGTTTAGAACTCTTAAAACTTCAAGTTGAAGTAGGATATAACTAGATAGTATCTGCTTGTTCTTATGCCCTTGTCCTTTAGCTCGAGTATTTCATCTTCATTGTCCTCTGTTTTACCTATAAACCTATACCTCTAGTCCTTGAAAGTGCTTTTGACTGCAGTGACCTATAGAGCTACAAGGCTATGACTAAATTGCGTTTTTTTTGCATTTAGTGACCAAAGCTTCAATTTGAGATTTGCAAATGTTTTGTCAGATTTCTTTGTAGAAGAAGGGGGAAGACCTCTAGCCTCTATCATAGGAAAAGCGTGTTAAGCCCCTTTTTTTCTGTCTTTTTATCTGGTAAAACCATATTCCTTCCTGATCCACTGTAAACTGGGGGGGACTTCTTTTGTCAAGACTATGTCAAGATCTCTTAATTTTGATCTTCCTTGCTAGATGCTTCATGGCCAAGATGAGGTTATTTTTCAGCTTTGTTCAGAAGGATAAAGAAACTTGTATAAAATTCTAATTTATGGTTTGTTTGGTATAATAGACAATGCAGATTTCTGCCACCAGTCTTTCTACTAATCTTTTTGTTCTGTCTGCTCCTTAGACTATTTCCAGTACTCTTGGTGACAGCCGTTTCCCTGTTCTATGTCCCCTACCCTATTTCCCAGGAACCCAAGGCTCCTCAGAGTCCCTCACTCATGTTATTGACACCTAGTCTGTACCTCTTTGTGTGATTACTCTTCCCTGTTCATCTATGGCTTGCCCTTCTCAGGAGTGATCAAATACATAAAGCAGTGGGCACATTTCTCTTACTTGCTTTTATTCAGCAAAGAGGCTCCCACTGGTATTGTTTATAAGAAAAGATTCAAGGACAAAAATGAGTGTTCAAGATGCTGCTTTTTTTTCATATAAAAATTCATTTATCTTCCTTTTTCTACTTCTCTCATCTGTTCTCTCTAGAGGAGAAGAGGAATAACAGATTTTACGAGTGGAATAAATTAACTGTTAAACAAACAGTAGATGTCATAGTGTGTGCACTGTACAGTCCTGCAGAATTCTACTGTCACGTTGCAAATAACAGAGGTAAGTTATTATTCTTTTTCTTTCTGCTGATTTCTTTGCTTCCTTACTTGTCATTTACAATAGTTGTAAGCATTACTGTTTCAAGTGAGCTCATAGTTCCAAGGCTTACTTCTGAAGGCTTTTTTTTTTTTTTTATACAAGTAGAATGGTAAATGGGATCATGGTACGTAGTGACTCTGAAATTGAAAATGTTGAGGGTAAATAGTTGAATAAAACTTAATCTAAGAATGTTGAGAAAAGTGAAAAGAGCTACCATAACCTAGGCAAAGGTTATGTAAACAAAAGATTAGAAACGTGTTCCTTGTGCACATATGACATTTACTGGAGCTCTCCTTTAGTACTCTGTCCAGTTCTAATATATAAAACCTTACAAAGATTCAAAAGAGATCATGTGAAAATGAGAAAATGGCGCTTTTCAAACTTGACCTCCCCTTGGATAAGCTCAAAAAAGAGTCTTGTTCCTCTGTTTGCATGTATAAAGGCTTTTGATAGCTACTGGCTTTTTAACCTAGTAGAAAAAGAACGTGATGAAATTCAGGGGCTGGAAGTGGAAGCTAAATGCATTCAAACGAAAATAGAGAGTGGATCTTAAAGGTGAGAGAAACTCAGTCCTTGGTTTTGATAGAGATAGTATAGATTCTTCGTGGCTTATCACCTTTAAAACATGACTGAATTCCTTCCTGAAAGTGATGTTATAGACTAGGCTAAGGGACTTGATAAATAAGCAAGCAGGATGAGATCCCATAATCTGTCACAGGCGCTGGCTGAACTAGTTAATTCCCATGGTAATGTCTAGCTGTAAAATGTACTTCAGATTTCAGTGAAGAGTGCCTGCTGGATTAGTAGAAGTATTACTGTTCATTTTGATATCATTCTGAACTAATTTGTCAGTAAATATCAGCTATCTTGCTTCTTCCTGCTAGTAAGTCTGTCTGCCAAGTTAACTCTTTAACTCAATGTCAACAGTTCTTTTTGTATTATAAAATTCACAGAAATCTCCCATCAAGTCATTTATAAACTGACTGTAAAAGTTAAGTGAAAGTTAAGTCAGCTCTTTTTGTTGACCTGACCTTTGTTCTTTTTCTTTCTAATTTTCAGAGTTACTTGCTCTAAGCACACTTAACAAGTCACTGTCTGAATACTGTCAGCAAACTCCACCAAATGTTTCTAAGCCTAGGAAGGGAGAACCTTGCTGTGCTTTTTTCTCTGGTAAGTAACAAACTGAAATGTGTTTGCTTTTACAGTGTGAATGTAAAGCAAAAGAAATAATAGTTAGCTGATAGTTTGTATTGGCAGAGGACAGCAAAGAATGGGGTTTATTCACTTACTAAACAATTAAATCTCACTCCAGTCTTCAAAAAAGACAGGAAGGACAACCTGGGAAACTATAAGCTGGTCAGCTTCACCTCTGTCCCTGAAAAGGTGATGGAACAACTCATTCTAAATGTAGTCACTAAACAT